>JAHBMJ010004022.1:8492-15992 GCA_018398765.1 Chromera velia | reverse complement strand
ACATACTTATAAAAAGAATCTTGATGAGACGAAGAGTGTGGGGGAGATGTAAAGAAGAACTCAAGGATGCTTTTCGAGATATGATTGCCGGAACAGCTAGCAGAAGTCCACAACAAAGAAGAGAAAGGGAAAGGAAACAGAGAGCCGCATTCCAAGGTAGAAGATCTGATCGGTATGCTTTATAAGATGAAAAGAGTAAGAGAGACAGGCTCTGCACGTAGGCATACGGTCGCAAAAGTAATAGAGGATGCATGCTATCGCTTTACCCTTACCCTCTGTCACTCTGTCTTTCACTCGTACTTCGTCAGAAAAGATCAAGCATAACTTAATATTATCCTGGGACTGTAATTCAACTGTATCTATATTTGTCGGCAGTAGCAATGGTTTTGAAGTTTTAAGTGTAAGGCAAGAAATTCATATATCATGATGAGATGTGTCATTGCATATATGCGTACATGGCCCCGGGTGTGGAGTAATGTTCATAAATATATGGTGCAAGGCGGACATCAGATAACTGGCATGCAGGTCTAGGGCTCCGGCCCCAAATACAATGTAATCCTATAATCCTGTATTAGCATAAACAGCGAAGTCTATAACTACATGTAGTATAATATAGTAGACAAAATTTCAGTGATTATTTTACGAGGATAACATTAAAGATTGACTGTATCATGGATAAAGAAGAGTTTTTTTCAGACGTGGGGGATCAAGAGAAGAGACAGACGGAGACAAGAGATCTCTGTCAGCATACTGTAAATTCGTACTATGTTTTCTCGCTAGGTTTCCTGTCCTATGGATATAATGGCAGGCCTCATCTGCCATGTTGGGGCTTGATGACCTTAATTCATATGGGAGAATATAAAGTAGAATAAAGTAGAATACAGTTCTTTTCAGCAAAAGAAGGCTGATTGGTATGGAGGCGAGGGAAAACGGGAGCGCAAATGAGAATAAATGAGACTTTGATCAGGTAGACGGTATGATATTAGAGAAAGAAGCGCGTTTGCCGAGAATTATACGTATGAAGGAAAGAGACTCTGAGAGACTCAGAGAGAGAGACAGAAAAGCAGAGAGACAGAAAGACAGAGAGAGACAGAGAGAGCCAGAGAAAGACAAAGAGAGTTAAAGAGAGAGAGAAAGAGTGAAATGACCCACCTAGACCTTAGATGAGCGGCTAGCGAAAGCTCTGCCTCACCAAAGTATAGGGGTCATTCTCGAGTCGGTAAGAAGACTGTCAAGTCAGTGTTGTTGCTCTTATCTTACTTGCTTCGTTCTCAATCGCTTGGAGCTGACAATGCCTGACATTTCACGCTTCGATCTTTTTCTATCAGTTTGACGCCTGCAGGATACGTATCATCTCTTTTAGCCACATAATCTCAGCGCGCGCGGCGGGTGTTCAGGCTTGCGCTACGGGCCGGGCCGGCTTTCGTGATGTTGCGAGCGGGGCAAAACAACTGGCTCGTAACATACATTTTTCTTCCTTTTTTTTTTTTTTACAAGACAATTGGACAGCTTGCAGGAGAAGGGTGAGGCCATGAGGTGAAAAAGGGAAGAAGAAGAGCAATGGACATCGGCTTGGTGAAGGGATCTGCGCAATTCTCTTCTGAAGGAACGAATGACAACTTGATGGCTGCCTCGTCCAGAGCATCACGAACCGCCAGACAATGCAGAACCAGAGTTTCGGGCGACTTTTCCAGAAGATGCAGTTGCAATTCCTCAACGACTCGCTGGAGGGCACGCTCAGTGGGGCGGGGAGCCTCGCTGAATACGAGCTTCAGTACATCCCCCGAATCCACCCCAACGGTCACACTCACACCCTCCCGCCAAACACACCGAAGAGTGGGAAGCAGATGCTCGAGAAAATCGACAAGGTCATGTGCCGCATACAACTCGGCACGAGTGGATGAACGCGCCACTCGTTTCTGAGTGAAAGAACGCCAATGGAGGCAGGCAAGACCGATGGCAAACAACCAGCCTGTATGGGGATGGGCATTTCCGGGACAACCCAGGGAGGCATCACTCCATCCCTTCAGTGATAGAGGGGTTGAAAGGGAAGGAATATCAGATCGGCGGATTTGAAGAACGCGAGAAGTGACTGTACGACGGGCATAACGAAGGAGGTGAAGAAGATATTCGGCTTGTGGGCGGGTGGGGGCACACGCGTGGCGACTCAATTGATTGCACCCTTCAGCTAGGTCGGGGCGAGTGTCTCGTGCAACCCAGGACAAAGCACCCAGTCGTTCTCTGAATGCAGTCGCATCAGCAGCGGAAAGGAGAGGAGCAGGCTCCTGCTGAGGTTCGCGAGAGGAGGGGGGGAGGGGAATCACGTCTGCTTCTGCTGGCACGGGATCTCCCTGCCCCTCTGGCAGAGGAAGAGAGAGGAGGTACTCGATCTGACTAATGCAGACAGAGTCCTTTGCAAAGGAAAAGTCAACGCCCGACCACCTAATCTGTCCCCCTTTCGGACGAGTGATCTTCATGGTGTAGTTTCCCTTTGCTGCTATTTCTCGGATCAATTTTTCGGCTGACGTACCTATGGGAATGACCGCAAGATCATCCACGAAGGTCGGAAGGAGGCCTAGTAGCCGGGATCGTGCCGCTTGGGGCCTGCCTGTCCATTTCCACCACAATCCGTTTATGCCGGAAGGCACCCACCCTGCTGCCACCAACACCTTGTTGTGAGACCGGTCAAAAATGTTGCCCGAATCTCCAAGGCCGTAGATAGCTCGCTTCAAGCGCCACAAGAACTTCCCGTGATCAGGGTGATCTTTTGGGGGGATCACTTTGACGGTGTCAGAACGGAGGGCGGTCAGGTAGGCAGTTTCAATATCTGCCACCATGATGTTGCGAGGGTCAAAGCCGGAATGTGCAAAAGCGATGGTGAGTGCAATGCGGAAGGAGTGCTGCGCTGTGGTGGTGGCGGAAGTTGTCACATTTTGTCTCCGATCGAAAAAAGAATTTCCATTTGCTACCAAACGCCCCTTGTACACCCTCTCCCCTTCGCTCACGCGTTTCTCGGTGTCAACAAAAGACGTGGGAATGGCAGAGCGCTGCTCGGCTGCTGATACTTCGGAGATGGGAACACGTTCGTACGTGTCATTCTTGTCGAGGGACTGTAGTTCGCGGGCGCGGGCGGCATCGCGGCCTTCTATCTGCTCTTGTGTGAGTCCTGTGCGAGGAAGGGGGATGTGCGTGGTGGCTGCCATGCCGCCATTCACCAAATCGGCTGCTGTGTCTTCACCAGAGATGAGAAATTCACACGGGTCCTCCTCAGAGGAGTCAGTCGCGAGAGCAGCAAGGGCAGCTTGCTCTGCTAGGGCGTCTGGGGTTAAGGAAAGGGAGGGAAAGACGGTGTGCGTACTAGCGAGAAGGACGGATCCAAACGTCTCACAGACGTCAGGGGGGAGATGGTTATCGGCTGTCAGCTGGATGTTCGTAGCGACTATATCGATCGTCGGGTACTAAGATACAAATCTCTCGAGAGTACCCGCGGGGAGGGGAGTCTTGGTAGACTAAGCGAGGCTTCCCACGGGTGGGGCACCATCCAGGCCGCATGGGTCTTTTAGTGAGGGGCCCCCCGCTGTTAGACCCCCCCCCACGCTTGCACTTCAACCCTGCCCCCATCCTCTGCGTCAACCCCACGAACGCTGCCAAGGAAGCAGCGGTGGGTGGTGGAGTCCTGCCACATGATGAGCTCTCCCTCCTTGAAGTCGAGGATGCTGCGAGGTGCACGAGGAAAGGACGGGGGGTCAGGGTCGCCGCTGCTGCTGTTGCTGGAAGGAGCCTCTGAATGGGATGGGGGAGGAACTGGCTTGCTGGGAAGTGTGTTGTTGGATGGATGCGGTGATGGCTGAACGGCAGGTGCTGGGGCCAGAACGGGTGAGGATTCCGTGCTGTCTCGTGCACGAATACACTGACGGTGAGCAATGATACTACGACCGTTCTTCTGGAGACGGAGACGGAAAACGTGCTCACTCAACCGCTGCATCACCGTTGCGGGGTGGGAGAACACAGGAGCCAGCTTGGAGCGGGGTTCATCAGGGTGGTGATAAGAGACGGGAGACCCGACAGGGAAACAGGAGTCAGTGCCAGACACTTGGGTAGGAGTGCGGAGAAGGTCTCGGAGGGCCTCTAGGGGTGGACTGGAGGGAGGCTGGCCTCGCCTGCGCTCAAATGGGCTCAGTTGGGTCTTCCCACGGGGGATGCGGTTGTATTTTGCTGTGGCGAGATGGGCGTATTGTTTCCACGCAGAGGGAGGCTCTCCCCTGTCGTGCAAAATACCCCTGTGCAAAATACCCCTAAGGATGGCAAGCCATTCTCTATGGGAACGCTCGGTCTTCCCGAGGGAATGATGAGAGGCGACAGGGGTGTGGGGGTTCTTCGCTTTTCTCTTTGCCAATTCCTCAGCAAAATCTCCCTCAAATTCCGGTCCGTGATCTGTTTGAACGTATGGGTACATGTCTCCGTCCACCGTGCCACTCCACGCATGGAACGCATCCCAAATGGCCTTGGAAGATTTCTCTTCAACCACGGCCGTGCCCAACCACTCATCATACTGGTCTTGCATTTGCAGTGAATACCCCCCTTCAAGCCCCAAAATCAAATCACAACACACCTTTTCTCCTGCTTTCTTCACCTCAAGGGAGCCAAGTTTGCCATCTCCTGCATGCCTGCATTTCACTTGCGAACACGTCCCCCCCCTCAGGCAAGGGAGGAGGGCACGTCTCACTGCTCTACGAGAAACTTTGCCGGAAGGGAGAAGATCGGACAGGCCTTGCTGAAGAGAACGCCATGTAGCAAGAATGCCGGGATGGCCAAGCCACTCATGATGTGCACGAATCAAGTCATACACTGCAGAATTGGAAACAGAACCAGAGGAAGGAGACGAATTGTCTTTCTCTTCTGCCTGACTCACTGGCGGGGGAGAAGGAGGGCTGGAAGAAGAGCGGGACCCTTCTGATGACAAAGAAGAAGGGACATGGCCTTCTCCCTCTCCCTCTCTATCTGAATTTTCACTCACATGTTGTCGAGAACGGGCACGATCACGGGTGCGATTTCTACGCAGTCGTCTCTTCCTTCTCCTCGCTGCCTTCACCCTCGTAACACCACCGTTGGCAAGGACTAGGGAGGGGCAGGAATCACAAGGGAGAGATGAATTCGACTTCTGCTCTGGAGGGCCTGGATTGTGATTGTCATCAGCAGGGGCAGAAGGCTGCTCAGTCGGTGGGAGTGCCGAGCCGCCCTCCAGAGGGAGGAAAAAGAGGTCATTTGCTGCACGCAAAAACCGAAGCGAGGTGGAAGGAAGGGTGAGAAACCCGGTGCTGTAATCGAACTTCGCACCCAATTGAATCAATTTCTCGTTACCAATGAGTGGGAGAGTGCGGTCGGTTGTCTCCATGATGTCTACCACCAACAGAACCTCCTGCCCGTCAAGGCGACAGGAAATATGTGCTTGCTTGCCCACACGAATGCTCTTGCCTGAGGCAGAACGCACAAAACGACAGGACGGCAATGCGACTTCCACCCACTTCAACCCGTTTGTCTCGCTCTGATAATTCAACCACCCCCGCGTGCATGAGGTGCGACTCGCCCCCACATCAAGAAGAACCCCAAAACAAACGAAAAACCCTCGGACACAGGGGGGGAGGAGGAGACTGACGTGAGAGCCCCTACAGTCTGAGCTGCAGGGCCAGGGGAGGAGCCGTCAGAGTGGTCGTCGGGGGAGCCTGTCAGAGCAGCGCCCCCTTCATTTCGAAATTTCCCCCACTTGTACTTTCGAAGCAGACCCCCTGCCCCCTCAGCCTTTGCGAGTGCGCAGTCGCCGGTCTGGTGACCGAATTGGCTACAGTCTCGGCAGTACAGTTTCCGCAGGCACTTGTTAGCCCTGTGGTTCGAGTGGTCACATGGGGGGGGGGTTTTGGGTGGTTGTCCCGAGTGGCGGGGTGGTTGCTGCTGTTGAGGCTGAGATCGGGAGGGAGCGGGATGACGAGGTGCCCCTCCGGATATGCGACCGGCAGCGGTAGCCATGCTGTCTGGGAGTTGGTGGTGGGAGGGGGACTTCCCTTTTGGACGGAAAGCGGCAGGCTTGCGGAAATTCTTCATTTGCTCGCACGCCCTCTTTTCCCCATAGAAGGGAAGAGAAGCTGGGAGTTGGCTTCTCACGTTGGCTCTCATATCCTCATGCTCAATTCCTGCAACAAGGAGAGCAGAGGCGAGCTGTCCGTCCCGGCGGTTCAGTGGGTCCAGGAGGGGGACCTTGCTGACCGTCAGAATGAAGTTCTTTGTGTCTAAACACCGGAGCCAGAAACCCCCTCCCAGACCGCAGCGACCTCAATCAACTGCCACTCCTGCGGCGGCAGTGGCTCCAGGATCACTCGGCGTGAGTGCAGTGGGTTTAAGTACGTGTCGCGAGCGTTTGGGGTCAACACTACGCGCAGGCTTCCCTCTTTGGTCGGGTGCTCAAACACCTGGTCGGACCGGAAATTGATCCCACAGGGTCTCTGTCCCCCCCAGGCGGGCCCACGTACTTGGCCACAACCTCTTCTTCCACCATCAGCTCTGCAAGGGCATTGCAGATCTCGATCACCCCCGCCTCGTAGTCCTCGGCGTCCTTGTAGTCGGTGGACTTCATCCCCAGGAGAGCGCGTACCTGGGAGACCAGACGGACGGTCTCCGTCTCCCCGGTGGCTCGGAGGATACAGTCCTTCATGCGGTCAAAGTCGTTCTTTTCATGCTCGCGGGCAACTTGTCGACAAGTCGGTGGAGAGGCAGGTAGTTCTCCAGGCCCGAGAGAAAAGCAGCAGCAACAACATCAGGAGAAGAGTTCGACTGCTGGCGACAGTGATTCTCAAAAGATCGAATAATTTTCAACCTGCCAGCATAAGAATTTTCGAAAGGAAGCTTACATTCCCATTTGTCAAATTTTTTGTGTCTGTCAGAAGATGACTGCAGTGCGGTCGTTGGGGCAACTGATCGCGCAGCCGTCAAATCTGCAATCAACTATGCCGGGCGTTCAATGAGAGCCATGGCATTGGAAAGTTCGGAAGGTTGGGATGCAGACACTCGAGGAGTAGCCGGAGGAGACGGGTTTCTCCCCCTGCGTCGCCTTGCACTTTTTGGCATCCTGGATCAGACCTGCTGTGCTACCATGAAATGAACCACCTAGACCTTAGATGAGCGGCTAGCGAAAGCTCTGCCTCACCAAAGTATAGGGGTCATTCTCGAGTCGGTAAGAAGACTGTCAAGTCAGTGTTGTTGCTCTTATCTATTCTTATCTTGCTTGCTTCGTTCTCAATCGCTTGGAGCTGACAATGCCTGACATTTCACGCTTCGATCTTTTTCTATCAGTTTGACGCCTGCAGGATACGTATCATCTCTTTTAGCCACATAATCTCAGCGCGCGCGGCGGGTGTTCAGGCTTGCGCTACGGGCCGGGCCGGCTTTCGTGATGTTGCGAGCGGGGCAAAACAACTGGCTCATAACAGAGAGAGAAAGAGAGAAAGG
>JAHBMJ010004016.1:34932-84774 GCA_018398765.1 Chromera velia | reverse complement strand
GGGGGGGGGGGAGGCAGATGTCCTGGGGGATGGGGAGGGGGGAAAGAGGGCTATGTCGAGGCTGACGCTGCAGCACCTGGGCCTCCCTCGCCGCCAGAAAAGAAAGGCCGTGTGGGGGGGGAGAAAGAAGACGACGAGAAGGAGAAGAAGAAGGACGAGGAGGGGAGGGAAAGTGAGGAGGATCGTCAGAGAGGCAGAGACAGAGCAGAGTTTCTCGCCCAAAAGGCGCAGCTGGGGAAGAAATTCTTGGAAGCAGTCTTCAAGACTGCATGGCATTGCCTCCAGCCTCACCAAGCGCTCCCATTCCCCCCCAGCACAAAGGCCATCAAATGGGCCCATTGGGCCATAATTTTCGAAGCATACACGGCCATGAAGGGAGTGCGGGCGGGAGCTCCCCCGAAAACGATCCAGAAAGCTTTCGAGTACCTGCACTCGGATCAGGAGGTACTCCTAGCAACCATCCCCCATGACGGCACCATGCAGGACTTGAAGTTCCTGTATGCGATTGCGTGGACGCTCTTTCTGCCCTTCACAGAGACCTTCCTTCCCCTCATTCCGCGCCCTCCGTTCCACCGGTACGGAAGTCTCAACCTTTTCGATCAGATCGTGAAGGAATTCACCGGAAACACCCCCCCAGATAAGACGAAGGTGGAGGAAAAGACATCAGACTCCACCAGAAGCACCGCTATGGGGCAAGCAGGAGACCGGCTCATCAAGGCCGGGGCGGGGGGCATTGGGGGTCTGATGGGAACGTGAAGCGGTTTTATGGATGCCGTAGCTAGATGTAGTGTTTGGGTGTCAGGTCTCCCTCCGAGTCGCCGGGGGGGACGCAACACAGGAAGGGAGAGACAAGGCAGAGGCCATGGAGAAGAGACTTGGGGAGGCAGCCCAGTGCAACTTCGAGGAGTTCATTGGAATCTGCGACCGGTACTTCGAGTCTCTGACGCTTCACGTCCCTGACAAGAGGCAGATGGCTCTGCAGGAGGCCGTTGACTACTGTGTCTGCGCGTCTGCCTGAGGGAGAGAGAGACTGATGGAAAGGGGGGCTAGTCCAAACCCTTCGAATTTTTACATATGAAGTGCAGTTGCGCAGGTTAAGTACCACAGATCAACTCACAGAAAAGGGAGTGAAAGAGGGAGGGCTAGAAGGAGCCTCAGGGAGGGAGAGAGACAGATATAGTGAATGCCGTACCTTGCACTCAAAGTGCATTATCAATTCAGTCCTCTTCCAACTATCGCGATCAACTTGCTTGGAATACAACTTGCTTGGAATTTTTATATCTTCATTGCTCCCAGTAGCTCCCAGATAGCACAGATTTGGGGTTAAAAGTCAGATTTAAGGTAGATTAAATTTAATCTAGATTTGATGGAGCTAGACTAAGCTACACTGATATTAACTAGGAGTTAAATGAAAGCTTATGATCACAGAAAACGATCTGCATATACGCACGCTGTCCCTTTGTCTTCTTAAATCCTCTGCGAACATCCGTCCTCTTCTGAGAGCGATGACGGGTGGTTATGTGTAGCGGGGGGAGCTCGAGAAGACCTGCTCGGCTTGCTCTGGCAGAAAAGTTTGTGATGAGATCCACTTGCTCATGGTATGTGCGGACACAGAAAGGGAAAGACAGAAGCTTGACAAAATCATCAGCAGAATAAAGGAGCACGCGTCCATTGAGAAACGGGTGGAAATTGTATAATGGGTGGCTGCCTCAGCTGGTAGAGGAGTGGGGGAGAATGAAAAGAAAGTACGAGAGATGATCGCTCTTATTTCGTTGTTCCAGCCTCTGGCGGGCATAAGGGCGGTTGAGGAGTGTATAACCAAATTGGAGAGAGTTCGTGTTGATATGTGTTAATGAATCAATGCGCTAGGTCAACAAACTAACATTGCATGTCATGCCCCGTGGTTGGCCAGAGCCTAAGTGGTGGCTCGCCGGCTTTAACCACCTCAATTCATTAACACAAAGAAAAAGATTATATGCATGGATTAAAATTTTGTATAATTCTTAAAAAAAAAAAAATTGATAGGGGTGTCAGAATAAGTAAGACAAAGATTATGCAAGTTAATTTTTCCCCCATAGTAAAGAAATAAATTTTAACATGTATAGTCTTTGTCTAGTAAGCCTTTTGTCTAATACTTAGGCACTTAGTGTTCACTCCGAGTAACTCTGAGTTACAATTGATTACAATTGATCGTTATAACGGGCTTGCATTGTTGCGAGCACCTTGGGCCCTATAGCAGTGCTGAATGAAGCAGCAGTGAAGCTTCCTCTCTCTAAGCTCTTCACTTTCTTAAACTCCCCCCTCATGCAGTACACTCTAGAGTACATTAAGGCTCTGATAACTGCAAGTTGCATTCGAGCTTTGGTTGCATCATTGCATCTTAAAATTTATTTCCCGAAAACAAAGTAAGAACAAGCCCTATCTCGCCTTATCACACCTGCAGATTAAATTGGTAAGATGTGGTATATAGCTGGGTATAGTGGTGCCACTGTGCGCCAATGTGGTGGAAGTACACAAACTTTGTGTTTTGTAACTTTTGTCACGCCCATGTGAATGATGCATGTCACTGTCGGATCTGTCAAAGGACGGTCGACTTTCAAAGGCCAACGAGCGGCCCCTGTGCAATTTCGCCCTGCATCGGACATAGGAGAACTGTAGGTGAACATATGGAGACCAGCGAAAGCACGTCGAAGAGGGCCCCTTTTTCAGTTTTACTGTACTGATACAGGGACACGTACATGTCCGAGGGGTCGCGTCTCCGATTTATTTGGTCTGGGATGCGCTGGGTTGTGTTCTTCGCTTCAGCGGCAGGAGTGGTACGAGCTGTCAGAAATGACCTTGACAATTTTCTTGGAAGTGATAAAGGATGGAACACCCCAAAACACGTGATGTACATTGGTACGTACCGGCCTCTGTTTGTTCCTCTCAATTGCCTGCCGTCTCCGTCTCTGGCCTACCGCATTTCTTTCATGCAGCCGTAGTCCTCCACTCGTTTTGTGCCCCTCACTGAGGATCTTTCCAGGGCCAAGGCGGGCAAAAGCTTTGTTGACCGTTAATCCGCTATCCCACTCTTTCCCCTCATCTCCTCCTACGTCAGTGGATGGCTCTGGGTGCTTCTCTTGCGTCTATGTTACCTGCCGCCTCGCTTTCTGCCTCCTACGCCCCCCCCCTCTTTCTTTTATTCATTCATTGATTTATTTGTGCATTGTTTCTTTCTATCTGTTTTTCCTTCCTTCCCTTCCTTCTTTCCTTCTCTCTCTCTCTCTCTTCGCGGTCTTCAGTCCTTGGTCGGCATCACGACGCGTCACGTCACGTCTAGTTCCTTGGCGAAGTCTCTGCATGTATTTCTGGGGAGAACAACCGTTTTTGTTTTTGTTTTTTGCATACATGGTCTCCTGGTTGCGTTTCCTGCTGCCAACCCTCACGTGTCTCTCCCATGCAAAATTCAACCGAAGCACAAACTTCATAGTCAGATTCTCCTCTCGTCTCCCGGATCTGTGGTTTGAGTGTGTGTGCATGTGTGTGTGTGTGTGTGTGTGTGTGTCTGTGTGTGTGTGTGTGTGTCTCTGTGTCTCTGTGTCTGTGTGTGTGTATGTGTGTGCGCGCATGCGCGCGCGCGCGTGTGTATGTGTGTGTGTGTGTGTGTGTGTGTGTGTGCGCATGCGCGCGCGCGTGCGTGTGTGTGTGTGTGTGTGTGTGTGTGTATGTGCAGGAATCGACGGGTTTGGGGGAGAGTACATGAGGAACGCCAGCGGTGAGATTCCCTCTCTGTCTGAGCTCTGCAAAAATGGAAGCGTGACATTCGAAATGAGAGACCAAATGCCATCGGTGGGTGTGCGGATGGGTGCATGTGTGGCTTGCTTGTTGAGGCTGTCTCTCGGATGGAAGGTAGATTGAAGGTTGGATTTTTGTCTGTCGAGATCTTCTTTCTCTGCCAGTGCCTCTTCTCTTCGGTTTTGTCCTGCGTCACGTGGGTGCGTCGATATGTTTTCCTTTTTTTTTTTTTCTCTCTGCTGTTTTCCTTCCTTCCTTCCTCCCTTCCTCCCTTCCCTTCTGCCTTTTCTCCGGCCTTCTCTCTCGCACAGACTCTCTCTCGCTCTCTCGCCGTGTGTGTGTGTGTGTGTGTGTGTGTGTGTGTGTGTGTGTGTGTGTGGGTGGGTGGGTGAATCAATCCGAACATGGGCACACGTCTATCAATCTGTCCATCTATCTACTCATCTATCTCTCTATCTATCGCTCTATCTATGTATCTGACAATCAATCAATCTTTCCGTGTCATCGACCTCGCAGCGTTTCTCTTTCTTTCTTTCTCCAGGCCAGACCCGACCATGCGTCGGTCTCTTTGTCTGCCTGTTATTCCATCTGCATGGCTATCGGGCTGCTGATCTCTCTGTACGTTCATATGCGCCAATTGATACGTGTGTCCCAAAACAAAAAGGGGGCCTCCATCCATCTCTCCATCGTTCTTCGTATAGTGATTTGAAGATCCACATGACAAGATCAAGCACAATTTTTCCTTTTCTTACTTCTTTTCCTCCTTCCTTTCGCTCGGTCGTTTGTGCATGGATGGACGGACGCAGGTCTCCGCGCCGAACTGGGCAACCATTCTGACAGGTCTGTCTGTCTGTTTGTACGTATGTGAGTGCGTCGTCCTGTCGTTGTCGTTGGTGGTGGCCCTTTTTCAATTCTCCCTTCTTCTCTCTGTCTCTCTCTCTCTCTCGCGCGCGCGCGCGCAATCTGATTCAATCAATTAACCTCCTGCGATCCGTCTGACTGTTTTCTCTTCACTCTTTCCTTCCAATCCTTTCTTTGCTTTCTTGTGCGTGAGCCCTCACGAATCCATTGACTAAAGAAACCGTTCGAACCCGAGAATAAGGTTGCCGTTCTCGCTCGTCATTCTCGTGTGCGCTCATGCAGGGCTTGACCCCGTTTTGTCGGGCATTCAGGACAACGACTGGGCTCCAGACTCCAGACACACCGACCCCGACCTGGGGCAGACAGGGCTCCCCCCCGTGAGCGGCAAAGGTGAGAGAGTGCATGAGCTTCTGGAGTCCGATTTCGCTCGGTGCTTCCATCCCACACACACACACACGCACACGCACATGCGTGTCTGTGAGTGCATTCAATGTGTGTACAACGATATGCGTACATGCACACTTGCAGGGGCGATCCCGGAGTCCATTTTTGACATGATCCGGAGGGAACAAACTCAGAGGACAATTCGGGTAGCACACAACTGGGATTGGATCAAATTCATGTGCGGTGAGAATAATTGTGACGACAGGTTCCGAGGCGATGACGATGCGGTTGCTGCGAAAGTGTCCGAATGGGTGGGAGCGATTGGGGAAGACGAACGGACCTTCACGTTCGTTCACTTCGACGAGGTCGATGGGGTGGGGCACTCGAGCTATTGGGGTAGCGACAAGTACTACGAGGCGGTCAGGGGTAGGGATAAGAATGTGCAAACGATAGTGACGGCTCTGTCCGCACGCGGGTTTCTCGGGGACTCCCTGATTGTCGTGACTGCAGATCACGGTGGATTCGGATCCGGACATGGGGGTTTCCGTTTGTCAGACATGAACGTGCCTGCTGTCTTTGTGGGCCCGGGGGTGAAGAAGGGGTTCAAATTTGGTGAAGGTGGGAATATACAAAGAACAAATAATCGGGATTTGGTTCCGACGATTCTGAAGTTGATGGGTATTGCAAGAGGTCGCTACATGACGGGGAGAGTCCTTGAAGAGATTTTTGTGGTTGGCGACGGTCCTGAAAATGAAATGGAGACACACAAGGAAGAGACAGAGAAAGAGAAGCAAAGAGCGAAGAGCTCACCACCATTCACTTCGTCCTCATCGATCATTTCAGAGAGCTCAGGGGAGGAGCGGGAAGAGTTAAGGGTCCTCAGAAGAGCTAGTTAGAGGAGGATTACCGTCTGGATCGATTGAAAATGCAAGTGGGGTGAATGACCGACTGAGTGCCTGCCTGTCTGTCTGGCTGGCTGTCTGTCTGGCTGTCTGTCGCACATGCAGAGAAGGAGGGAAACAAACGAAATATATGGGCTGTCCGTCTGTCACCCTGTCACATAAGAAACAGAAAGAAACATGCAATCACAAATATGTGCTTTTTCTTTGCGGTTGTGTGTTTGTGTGTGTGTATGTCTGTCTGTTTTTCTGTCTGTCTGTCTGTCTGTCTGTCTGATCGCGAGAGAAAGAGGGGGAGAAAGGGGAGCTCTTTTGCTTCGACGCCATCAGATTGGCTTTCCAATCGACCTTTGGAGCCTTGTAGGAAACTTTTTGCTCTTTTTCTCATTCCCTTTCTGCTAGAAGGACGCTGCTATCTATAGGCTCCTGTAAGCCTCTGCATAATGCTTGCCTTTGACTCTTTGCACGACCGATGCCAGTGTCACTGTTTGTCACCGTTGAACCATGTGTTGCATGAGTATTGCTAATAGTATTGTGACCTCGCATTGGCCTCGAAGCTTCAGCCTTCAAAGACGTCGACCTTCAGCTCATCTCGCGAGCGGCGAGCACGGTAGCGAGCGTATAGCCTTTGACCGATGTGTAAATGCGATTTCATGTATATTGCGTTAACCGATCGATTTCTTGACAGAATGTTCTAATGCTTTCACAGTCCTTGTGCATGCTAGCTAACGTACATGCAGACTTAAAGCCAATTTTTAGAAAAAACATATTTAAGCCTTGAGTATAGTACTGTATAGATCCAAGTCTGAAAAACAAAAAAGAAAAAAAGAAATCTATAAAAGTATTCTAAACTTAGGATGACTATAACATACTATAACGCGCCGACCATCGCCATCTATACTTACTTACTTACTTAATTATGGTTAAGCCTAGGGTCTCTGAAACCAGACACAAATGGCAACCCATGCATGCAGTTGTAAACAAAAGGAGCAAACCGCCGCAGCTTAGCCTGCTTCCGCATAAATATGAACAACTATTACCCTCCGCAGCCTAGGCTGAAGCTAAAGGCTGAACAACCACACAAGATGCGCGTACACTCATTTTAGACAAGCTTCAATCAGTACACTTACCTTCTTTGGCTCCCGGTCCACAATAAATGAAACAAGCTCTCTTACATATGTCTCTTCTTCCCCAATACCTCTTCTCCCAGCTGCAGCAGTCCATCTTGCTCTGCAGACCCTTTCACCGATTCCTGTTCTCTCTTTCACTCTCTCTGCCAGCAAATGAAGTTTGGATCTAAGCTGCTCTGTTTGCACGTATGCAGACAATCGACGTACCGCATCGTTGATCACCTTTTTGCCTTCAACTGCAGAATAGTGAATACAGTGTTCTTTGCAGGATCCACCGTATCTCCTTCCCTCACCAGCACATGCTCAAAGGAGAGAGGTGAAAAGAGAACTACCAGACAAGAGAGAGTAAGGCAGAGTACACAATTGAACTGTGTAACCCCCCCCTCTTCTAACCCCCCCCCCTAATTAAAAGCAACATGGCCAGACCTAGGGCTAGACGCTGGTGCGATCGGTTCTCTATCTAAAAATTACTTAGTCGGGAGTTGTGTAGATAGATACCACATGAACGGGTGAACCTATGCTCGCCGACGGGTCTTGAAGTCAACCATTCTGACAACCATTCTGAGGCTTCCCTTTCCCTTGCTTTCTGCCTGAGTGTCCATTTATTTGTTCCGTTTCTCCCTCTCTGGCTTTCTTTTCTTAAAAGATCTGGTGCGATTGTCTGAAGCATGCTACTGGCTGAATTAGCCCATACCGGGGTCAGCGATCTATGCCATACATCCCAGACTGCCCGAAGAACCTCCCTTTCTATTTTCTTTATGCTTTCTATGAAACCTCCCAACTGATAAAAAAGGATCTCTCTCATAGGACGCACACCAACCAAAACCAAAGTTGGCACCTTGAAAGAGTTATAGGGCAAACGGAATGTCCAGCGCACAAATCGAAGCTGCAATACATCAAGTGCAACGATATCTCTCTGATTTACTAGCAAGGCTTCCAGCGAGTACGTTACTACCAGCTTCCAGAGCGCCTGCAGTAAACAAACTTTGCATCGAGGGGGCAAAGGACCTAAGGATGAACAAGTGCCTATCACTGCCCCCAAACAGCGTTCAGCACTTTCAAGTCGGTCTCTGACTGACTTTCTTAGGTCCCCTCTCTCAAACACACGACATCTAAGGTATTTATAGCTCTTTACACGTTCAACTGTCTTCCTTTCAAAAGTCACTTCCCCTTCTATTTCCCTTCTTGAGCCTGAGAGTGCAAGAACTTTTGTTTTCTTTAAATTCACTTTCAACCCATGTTTCTGACAATAAGAGGCCAAACGGTCTAAACGCCACTACAGGTCAGAAGAAGAGTAAGCAAAAATAACAAGACCGTCTACGTAACCTATGCTCTTAAGCAGTAAGTCTGCCAATCTTACCTCCTCAGGGATGCGGGGTCGCTGCTCCGTTGTTTCACTCTCCTCCCTCCTCTCTCCGCATTCTCCCCCCCTCTGTCTTTCATCTGTATCTGATTCTCCATCCAAGCCGTTAACAGCTTCCCTCCCTTCAACATTCAGAGCAGAATGAATATTATTAATAAACAAAAGAAAAAGAAGAGGAGAAAGTGGATCTCCCTGTTTTACTGCTGCACTTTCGGGAAAGACCCAATCTGATCCATCCACCTTTCCCCACACATTCATATATATAGAATAAATTATGCACAGGTCCTTCTCGCTAACTCCTTCTTCTCTAAGTCTGTCAATCATTTTCTTTCTGGGTACTCGGTCAAATGCCTTGCTGAAGTCAACAAATGCTGCAAGGAGTGGTCTGTGTCTCTTCTTTGCTGAAGCCGTGAGAGCATGGAGAGCAGCTATTGCTTCCCTTGTACCGACTCCCTTCCTAAAACCTACCTGTCGTTCATCTATATTCGTTATCTCCCTTAACTGACCATAATTATGTGGCATCCATCAACAACGCAAACAACTTTGCCAGAAGGCAAACAATGTGTATGGGCCTCCATTTGTCACAAGAGGGAGAGACGTAACCTTTTGGAACAGGAGTGATTCAAATGAAGTTCCACTTTTTTGGCTAGAAAGAAAAAAAGAAAAAAAGATTGAAGAAAATGAAAAGAAAAAAACAAGACAGACAAAAAGAGGAAAAACATAAATGTACCTGCACAGGGGCTAGCGTAGGGGAGATTCCTTCGAGGCTGGCTGCCTTCTTTGGGTCGATTGCCTTCAGTATCTTCTCACATTTATCGAAAGAGAAGAAAGGTGCCGAGGGGGGAGCTGATGTTTTATCTTTCTTTTAAGGCTCCAGTCCGTCCCCACTGAACACATCGGCCTAAAAATTTGAAAACGAAAAGGCGGACGGCTTTTCTCCCTCACTCCCACTTTCTGCCTTTTTTCTCTCCCTCCTCCATTCCCATAGGGCTGCTAGGTCCTTAGCAGCTTCTTTCGCGAGTCTCTCTGCCTGAAGAATGGTATACTTTCTCTTTTTTCTTGCTATCAACTTCCCTCTCTCTCTGTTTAACCTGCTTATTTTTCTCTTTGCTGTGATACACTGCTCATGTTCGTGTCCCCAGAGTTCTTTTTCTTCCTTCCATTCCCTTTCTACGGATCTAACTCTCTTCTGAATCTCCCTGCATTCTTGATCCCTCCAAGGTGCGACAGCCTTTTCCTTCCTTTCACTTTTTCTTGGATAAGTTGGCTTTTATTTTCTCTCCTTCGATTGCGTGAGTACATACTCCCACTGTTAGGTGAGTCTGGCTATTTGGCTTCTCAGTGGTACAGAGATAGAACAAGTGGAAGACGGAAAGGCAGAAGGTGGTATCTGAGTAGCGGGGTAAAAAGAAGGGATGAACACAGGGGGAGGGGGGAAGAAGGGAGGAGGAGGAGGAGGCGGAGGTATGGATAGAATAGGCTTGCCTTCTTTTTTTGATTCCTAGATCCCGGTGTCCCACAACCCAGGCCAAACCTTCCCTGCTAAATCTTTTACCGAAGTTGCTAGAGGCATCATCTCATCATTGGTGACCGGTGTTTACCTTCTTGGTTTCATAAAAGAAGGGGATAGGACAAGGGAAGGGTGAGGCGGCGAGTTGTTATTCGGTTTTGGCGGAGATAAGAGGTTGAGAGATAGAGAAACGGCCGCATGTTTGGGGGCTGCGTCAAGCTGTAGCTCAACCCCAAAAGAATTTCACAAACCAAGAAGAGGAGGATCAACCAAAAACAAATCAATGACCGTAGCTAGAGCACCCCCTTCATAATAAGTGCAAGCCCCTGTGAAGTTGACTTCAATCCCTTTCTTTTCATCTTTCCAAGACAGACCATTCAAGGGAAAGAGGTTTGCTTTCTTATAAAAGTGAATGGCAGCTCTTCCTGGTTCGTTTACGATTGAACGATAGTCAGAGCGGCGAGACAGTCCCTCGATTGCTTCTTCCCCCTTGCCTCCCAAGATCTCTTATAAGTCACCCGCCCCCCCGATCTGTTCCCTTTCCCATGAAATTCCTTTAGGCCTTTAGGGACCTCCTTTCCTATGTGGCAATTGAAGTCTCCTGCCACAATGCGAAAGTCATATAGCGGAACATCACAGACTGCGTTGAGAAGCATCTCTCTCTCTACCTCTTTCGGTTCATTGTTTCTTAGTCTCTTTTCTGCCCCCGATTGGGGGAGATAGACACCAAAAATGTGCAGAGATGCATTCGTCCCCCCCCTTCCTAGGCTGGCAAGCAGTTCCTGAGTGTTAGTTTGACCATACTGGGCCCCACCAACTCCCAAGAAGGCTTCAGACTAGCGACCAAGCATGATCGGACAAGGATAGACCCCCCCCCTGTTTTTACTTCCCTGTCCTTTGCTCTTTTGTGTACCCCCAGCTTTCTTTTGTACCATTCTTGATGACTAAAGTTTTTTTCCTGTATGGGTGGGTGTGTTGATTGAAGTGGTTGTGTACTTTGTTTCAGTCAGGATTGCAACATCGATCCCTTCCAACCACCGGTCAAGCGATTCATTCCCGAGACGAGAATCAAGACCCCCGACATTCAGCATGGCAATGGACAGCCTTCTTCCATTCACTGTCACGTTTCGCACGCCGGTTACAGAGGAAAAAGATGATGAAGAAGAAAAGAAAGAAAAAGAAGAAGAGGGAAAAGGTTCATTCTTGGAGAAAATAGAAGGAGGAGACGGTTTGAGAACCCAGTCTGGAATTGACGTGAAAGCAGAGGGGCAGGAAGAGGAAGGTGAAGGGGAGGAGGAAGAGGAAGAGGAGGAGGAGGAGGAAGAAGAAGAAGAAGAAGAAGAAGAAGAAGAAGAAGAAAAGGAAGAAGAAGAGGAAGAAGAAGAAGAAGAAGAAGAAGAAGAAGAAGAAAAAGAAGAAGAAGAAGAAAAAAAAGAAGAAGAGGAGGAGGAAAAAGAAGACTAACATGATGAAGAGGTAGGGTGAGGTGCCTTTTTGAGGCCAGTGATCGGCTTTCGTCTTCCGCCAGCCCAGAAAGCGGCTCTCATCGATTGAGGCACAAGTGAAGCCGAGACCCTGTATCTAATTGCATCAATTATTGCAGATACTTCTACCGTTAGGCAAAGGCATGTTTGTGTTCAACTCTAGGTTTAACTGTAAAAAAATAAAAAGGAGTAAGGGATCTGTTAGTCAATTAATTCAAATTACTAGCTAGATCACTAGTTAAATTATATAATTAAATCATGATTTAAATCCTAGTTTAAATCATAAATACACTAATCCTGTATATAGTCATAGTGTAGTGTTACATATTAAAGTCTGCATAATTGTTGTACAAAAAGTATAAAAGATGAGAAGCTTAAACTAATAATGCTAAAAAATCTTTACTAAAACATTAAATATCATCAGTTTGAGCTTCTCATCTTTTATATTTTTTGCACAACAATTCTAGCAACAATTATGCACACTTTAATGTGTAACACTACAGGATTGGTATAGATTCATAGAAAACTACACTTTCCTCAAACGAACAATAAATAATGATTGAGTATTTATCTTTTAGGAGTCGGAACACTGCATGTTAGTCTTTAATTGTTTTAGTTAGTTTTAGTCAGTATGAGTACTGTATTCTAGATTGTATTACACTCATGAATTCTTTTGTTTCTCGCATTTTATGAATTTTCATCATTGAAACCTATAAATTAAAAAAGATCACCCAATATCCAGTAGATTTTTCCTTGTTTTCCTTGAAATTCCTTCTAATATGCAAAGATTTTTGAAGAAACGGTCACATTTATGAAGCGGTGCACGGTCGACAAAATACTGAATTCATCCAAATGTGTATTCATCTATGCATCCATGTACAATTTTGACTTACTTTCTCTCTTTTCCTTTTGAGCAACGACAACTCGATCGTTTTGACTTCGAGACCGACTGGGAAAGCTTTTTCGAGTCATTTGCACGTCAATTAAACGAAACAGCGAATGCCAACCAACCGAGGTTTCTATTGATCCCTTGCAAGGTCGACACAGACCAATGATGAATGAAATAAGCCAATGAGGAAGGAAGCGAATGGACGTACGGATGCATGATAGAATCTTGCAAGCTGCTCCACGGACTTCTTTCGCGTCCTCCGCTGGGTTGGTTAGTCGCATTTTCCCTCTCCAGCTTGAAGAAGAGTGGATGCATGAAAGAAGAATGCAATCAACCGAAGAAGCACCCCATCAAGTGGCACGTCAGATCTTTCTAGCGACAAAGAAAGGAAGAAAGGAGAAAAGGAACAAAAACGCAGCAGATGGAGAAAAGTAAGACGAACGAAGAACAACGGGTGAGACGAGAAAAGACAGAATCCAACGAGGGACCACTAAGGCAAGCAGGGCGGGGGGACAGGAAATAAAGAAAAGAACAAAAAAAGAATATTTCTTTCATGATTTTTCTTTTGCCAACCAACAAACAGAGGGTAAGGGTATCAGACAAGTCAGGCAGGCAGGAGAGAAGGGAGCGGTAATGCAAACACACAACGACTTCCTTCCATCTGTTTTTATTGCCGCTTGTCGTCAGTCTCTCTCTGTCTGCATGAGCGCACCTTCCTTCATGTGTCCGTGAAGTTAACCTCCTTTGCTCAGCTCCTCCCTTCCTCCTCTGCTCGCCAGCGTTCCTACACACACCCCGGCAAAAAAAAAGACATCGGGATGATGGTTCGGAAAAAGGCCAGCCAAAATAACAGAGTTATACATACAGACAGACAGACAGACAGACAGACAAACATGACCAAACGCAAAAACGCGTAGAATGGGAGGTCAAAAGAATGCCTTCCCAAAGCGCAGGGACCTACCAACCCATCCACAAACCAATCCATCAACCAACCAACCACGATTGTTAGAGCACCTAGTGCAAACCAGAGCCAAAATGTTGTTCGTTCAACAACTTACCTCAACGAACCGGAGGGCAGAAAGAGCACAGAAGGAGAAGGGCCGCGACCCGCCTCTTCGCCGTCTCGCAGAAGCGGCGAAAGAAAAAAAGGTGAAAAAGGTAAGGGGGGGAGAGACAGGCAGAAGAGCGAGCAAGAGAGAGAGAGAGAGAGAGAGAGAGAGAGAGAACTACTAAGGCAGACAAAGGGACAGAGAGAGCCCATGTGTCTGCGAGCTCAGTTTCCTTCAGCACTTCCAAAATTTGTCCTGCCTTTCTTCCCACGCCCTTCTTTCTGCTCGTCTCGACTTGAAGAAAAAGGAGAAAGAGAAAGAAACAAATGGTCACAAAAAGATTTCCTTCTCTTTGTCATACATCCTCCCCTCTGCTGAGTGAATGAATGTTCTTGAATTGAAAAAACCAAAAAGACGGAAGGGAACTGAAGGCTCACACACACATACACACGCAGACCCGCAGACAGGAAGAAGGAAAGCAAATTTCCGTCCTTCCTTCCGCTCACCCACTCATTCAGTGTCATTTGCATCCTCAGATGTTGCCGAGAAGTCAAGCAAGCTCTCTCTTTTGTCTTTTGACGCTTGGTCCTTCTTTCCATCCATCCGTCGAGAGAACAGAGGGATGCATGAGGTGACTGACGGTCGGTCGTATGATCTCTTTTCTCTTCCCTCTCCTGCCGTCTCCCAGAACCTCCCTCCCCCCATCCGTTTCAAACCCCCCCCGTCCCCCCCCATGCTTAGAAGAGAGAGTCCCTCCCTCCCTCCCTCCCTCAGCCTGTGTTCTGCATGCCCGCCGCAATTGCCTTGATCACAACGATGAGAGCGTCATTCAGCCTTGCCACCTCTGTCTCGGCACTCTTCAGGCCCTTCGACTCTTTCGCGTCCTCTTCCCGCAGCCTCCGGAGAATCTCAATCTGGAGGACGTTCATCGGGGAAATCCTGCGTGCGTCAATTGAATTGATTCTTTAATCTTCTTACTACAATCTGGAGGACGTTCATCGGGGAAATCCTGCGTGCGTGCGTCAGTCAGTCAGGCAGTCGGCATATTCCTATTCACGTGAACATCTGAACGTGCGTGGCTACACACGAGCACACACACACACACACACACACACACACACATGCACACACCACACACACACGCATATAGACACAGACACGAGCACACACACACACACACACACACACACACATGCACACACCACACACACACGCATCTAGACACAGACACAAGCACACGCAAGCACTCACACATACACACACACACACACACACACACATGCACACACCACACACACACGCATATAGACACAGACACAAGCACACGCAAGCACTCACACATACACACACACACACACACACACACACACAAGCCCGCGCACGAATGTCCGTGCACAAAGTCAGAGAAGGAACAGGAGCGAGAAAGAAGATGCTCAAAGCGACAGAGAGATGGAACCGCAAACAGGTGTGGGCACACAGCGCAAGGGGAGGGCACTTTTGTGCGAAACAACCAACGACAGAGCATTCCCTCCCAACCTTTTCCTGCAAGGAGGGTGCCAAGACCGACACATATATGCGTAAAACAGACTCTCCTCGGATGAATTCCTGTTCGTACATGCTTTTGCGTACCCACATGTGTATATAGGCGCACACATCCATTCATTAATAAATGCATACAAAGAGGCATGCAGGCACACAGACAGACCTACCAGGGTTTTCTGGCGTAGTAGGCTCTCTGTGTGATTTTGTCGTTGTCGAGGAAGACCTTCTCTCCGGTGATCTCCAAAATTCTGGTCATCGCCACAGTGCAACACCCTCTCAGCTCCTTCCCGAGGGCATGGAATTGTTCGGGCACCAGCACTCTGCTCTCGTTCAAACAAACACAGAAGAAAAAACGCTGACAGGCAGGCACGTAGACCTCTCTGTCTGTCTGTCAGTCAGTCTCTCTTTCTCTCTCTCCCCTTAATTTGCTCTCTTTCTTTCATCTTTTTTCTGTCTTCCTTTGTTTCCTTCTCTCTCTCTCTCTCTTCTTTCATCCGTTCTGTCTGATCTCTTCCAAGTGACCTAGGGGATCTGTCTGAGTGGAGGCTCCTTCAAAGGTCACACCCGCCCACGCGCCCGCCCGCCCACGCAAGAAAGTACCTACTTGTCGTATTCCTCGACCAGTCTGAGGGAGACCTTCGCCATGACCATCGAGATGAGATCGATGAAGGACTTGAAGTAGGGCCACTCCTTGTACATCTGCACCACCAGCTTTTTCTCCTCCTCGCTCAGAGAGCTGAAAGCTTGGTCGAGACCTGCAAGCCGTTACTCAGACACACACATACACATACACACACACACACACACACACACACACACACCAATTCAAGTTAAATCCAGACCCGAAGGAAGAATTTCGAATTCACACACTCATATGCCCATGAAGGACAAACAATGGAGACAACCACATGGAAATACAGAAAATGGACGAAAGGTTGCTTGCCCCTTCAAAATATATTCACATTCGTTTCTCCCCCCCCCAAAGGAAGAAGCACTGAAATCGATGAAAGCTGCGAATTGGACAAAGAAAGACGTGAAAGTAAACCGAAGAGTAATCTCTTTCGATTTTGCAAGCTACACCAAGGAACTCAGATGAAACTAGGGTCAAACAGACAAACGGAACAAACCCTTGAAAAGAGCGGCAGGGATTTCCTTTCAGGGCATTACAGAGCCGAAACTGGAGGCTTTTCATTTGAAGGACGACAGAAGCTGTTCTCAAAAACACTTTGTCCAGGCCAACAAACAAACAAAGAGAGAGAAAGAAACAAAGAGAGAAAGAGAGAAAGAAAGAAACAAAGAAACAAAGAGAGAAAGAGAGAGATAAAGAAACAAAGAGACAAACAAGCTCACCGAGCCAAACTGGGAGAAGGAACCTGTTCTGAGTCCACGCAAACACCCAGGGGATGGCTCTGAGCGTCTCGACCCCCCCCTGTTTTCTCTTCTGGGGTCTGCTGCCGATGTTCAGCTTCCCCAGCTCTGTTTCAGGAGTCGCACAGCGGAAGTAGGAGACGAACTCGGGCCTCTCGTACACGTACGAGCGGTAGTGGCTGCATGCATGCATGTATTAGTCCTCCCATCCGACACAATCAAGCAACACAAGGAAGGAAGGAAGGGAGAAAGAGAGGAACGGTGGCAAGGGCGAGGGCAACAGAATCCTTCCCTCCCAAGATTTGAGCAGAGGGTCCTTCATCCTTCCTTGCACGCAGGAGCAGTGGATGAGGAAAAGAGAGAGAGAGGGAGAGAGAGAGAGAGAGAGAGAGAGAGAGAGAGAGACTGAGAGGGAGAGAAAGAAAGCAGAGACGACAAAAAAAGAGAAGAGAGAAAGGAGAGAAAAGAGACCCACGCAGTGGAAGCGACGGCCATTTTGTCCATCAGTCCCTTCCACTCAGGCTTCACCACCGCCTTCGTCGACAGCAGATCCGACTTCAGAACTGTACAACAACAGCAACACGCACGCAGGCAGGCACGTGGGCAGGTAGTTATGGACACAATGAGCACATTTTGCTTGCATTCAACCATCAAGAGAAGAGAACGTTGTCATGGCATCACAGCAGAAGACTTTTGCCTCTGTTTCCCGCTCTCTCTCTCTCTGTTCTCTTCTCTCTCTCTCTCTCTCTCGGATCCCTCGCAACGACTCAACGGAAGAATTTCGATGGCTAGACTTTCGCAGACAGTGTGTGTGTGTGTGTGTGTAGTTTCAATGAGGGCATGCATGTCCAGAGAGCCTGTGAGCGTGACTCTAATGAGGCGCCTCGTTTTCCCCCTGGACTCCGTCTGCCCATTCGTGTTTCCCTTCTGCGTGTCTGTTGACAGGAGCGTCTCGGAAGTCTTCTCGGCAATCCCCCCACCCACCTCTGTGTGTGTGTGTGCGCGCGCGCGTGTACGTATATGTATACGCATACATGCATTTATATGTGTGCGTGTGTAGTCTGTCTGTCTGCATCCATCAGCATACCTACCTACCTACCTACCTACCGACCCACCTGCTGTCATGAAGGTCTCGAGGGTCTTGTCTGCCTGTACTTTCATACAGAATTCTTTGTATGAAAAAGAATTCTGTATGAAAGTAAATGCACAAACTTACGTACCTGCTGTCATGAAGGTCTCGAGGGTCTTGTCTGCCAGGCCCTCCAACCCAAAGTCCTGTTGGATCACCTCCCCCTGGATCGTCACGCGGAGGTACCCGTTGATCGTGTCCGGGGGCTGCGAGAGGATGGCCACGTGCTGAGGGCCCCCTCCTCTGCCGACGCTCCCTCCTCTGCCGTGGAAGAATCTGCACTCATGCATTCATCAACACAGCGAGAGAGGGGGGGGTGGGGGGAGAGATGGAGAAGAAGACCTCTCTCTCTCTCTCTCACACACACACACACACACAGAGAGAGAGAGAGAGAGAGAGGAGGCGTGCACGAGAAAACTGTAATCTCTTTACGAAAACATCCGAAGGGACGATGTAAACAGAAACACCAAAAGCGACAGCACATGCGCGGTGTAGCACCGGAAAAGAAAAAAAGAAAAGAACCATTCAAGTCGCAGCATGCAAGCGAGATCACAAGACCACGAAAGAAAAATGCAAACACCGACCTCACAGTGATGACTCCACACTCCCTTCCTTCCTTCCTTCCTTCCAACCTCCCCTGTTCCTCCTACACTCACTCTCTGTGGCTCACTCACTCGTCTCATCAGATTGCTCCAAACACTGCGCACCTCCCTCCACCCGCACAATCATCGTCTCTCCTAGCTGAATCGAGCCAGGAAAGAAGGAAACCACCCCCCCAGGTGGACTCCTACAAAGTGAATGAATGCCGCCCCCCACTCTAGATCTCTTCTGTCTTCGTCCTGTTCCTACATGAATGCAACGAATGACAACCCTGTCTTGGCTGCTTCCTCTAACTGCCTGCCTGCCTGCCTGCCTGCCTGACGGACCTGATGGTGACTCCATGTTTCTTCCCCACAGCCACAAGGGTCTCCTGTGCCTTGAAGAGATTCCATGAGGACGCCAGCCTGCCCCCATCCTTCCCGGAATCTGAGTACCCTATCATCACTTCCTGAATGTTCCCGTGGACCTCCGTCAGCTTCTTCCGGTAGATCGGGCACGTGAACAGAGCCTGCATGCACACACACATTCATACATGCATACATACATTCACTCACTCACTCACTCACTCACTCGCTCACTCACTCACTCACTCACTCACTGACTCACTCACTCACTCACTCACTCATAAGTCCGTAACGTTGCTCAACTTCTGCGTACAGCAATTTCTCTACTTGTCTGCATACAGAATTCTGTCGATAGAAATGTCCAAAGAAAAAGATCGTCGTTGAGACGGATCACACGACTCACCCTCTCACACCCACACACACAGACACACAGCGGGACATAGAGACATAGAAACAGACACATGCATACATACGAAGACCGAGTGACCGACAGACAGGCGAGCAGAGAGAGAAACAGCATGGAGGAAGGGACAGTCAGTCAGTCAGACAGACAGACAGACCTCCAGAATGCTTTCCGCTCTGTGAAGGGCGTCGATCGTCTCGAGGAGAGGGACCACCCGCTGCGTCCTGCAGCCAGGCAGTTCCGTGAAGACATACATGGGGATCGTGTCTGTCTGTCAGCATGTCGTCAGTTCAGGAAGACAAAAATGAAATCATGCTAACTCGTACAAAAGCACTTATCCGTAAAAACAAACAAACAAACAAAGAAAAGAAAGAAAGAAAGAAAGAAACACATCGCATGCACTCAGAGGAGGGAATTAAAGGAATTAAAGCGATGCCGGAGGAGACACTTTCTCCACCAACTCTCCTCCATCTCATCGAGTCAGAGGAGAAAAAAAGGACACAAAGCAACTCTAAAAGGATGCAAGTCAATTACCACAAAAGAGCGACATGGTAACAGAAGCCTCCCCTCCATAAGAAAGGCAAGAGGAAATCAGGACGAAGGAAACGAGACGAGGTAAGCTTGCCTCTCACACTCACTCACTCACTCACTCACTCACTTTCCATCCGTTGAGAATTCCTTTTGGAGGAATTCCACTGCCATCACATCAGACGCCTGCGTCCACACACGATGGCAGGAAAGGAGGACCAGAACAAGTGAGAAATGAAAAGAAAGTGTCTGAGTGTTTGAAAGAACACCTAGACCGAACCATCTCGGGATCGAACATCAACGAAAGAACCCCACGCAAGTCGGGCGTGCCGAGGGGAAGGGTGGGCAGCTACATGAGACATTTCAGGCGACACACACACACACACACACACACACACACACTTTTAGGGAGCAGGGTGTGGCGCATGGTCCCACTCCACCCACCTACTCCCCCCCCCATGCGCCTGCCTGCCTAGGTACCTTCCTACCTGCATGCACATCGAGATGATGTACGCCCCCAGCTCCTCTGCGCCGAACATCGACAGGGTTCTGCAGAGAACCTCATGTATTCACACGTTAATCAGTATTTTGTTTCTTGTCCTTATGTACATGTATGTGCATATGCATACGTACATTGTTCTTTCACATTGTTCTTTCGAACACACACGAGCACGTACACACCACTCAGACACGAACCGGCAAATACGCACGCAGACAAGAACAAAAGGGGGGGGCAGATCCGCAGAAGGGGGAAGTCAAACGCTTACAGCACCGGCATTCCCTGTCTGTGTTTCTGTCTGTCTGTCTGTCTGTCAATCTGTGTTTCTGTCTGTGGGCCTGTCTGCGTGTCTTGTCTGTGTTTCTGTCTGTTTTTCTGCACGCCCACACCCATCCACCCAGCCCCCAACCCCAACCGCATACACAGACGGACCTACACACGTACACACACACACACACGCACACGCAGAGAGAGAGAGAAAGAGAGAGAGAGAGACCTAAATGGAACGAGGAAAGAACATCCGCCTGCTTCAATACAATTCAAATTACCAGTCACTTACTGAGTCTCTGTCTCTACACTGCAGTCAGAAAACGAGCGATGTTCTCTCTTCTTCAATGCATGCACATCGTTTCGTTTCCACTACACGTCTCCCTCCCTCACTTGAAGGTCTTGAGCACCTCAGCGACGTTCTCGTTGGCCCCCGTGTTCTTTCTGTAGGGCACTACGGGTCTCTCGGACTGCATGCAGGAGGAAGGCATCCGTTTGGATTCACTCAATTTCACGAAATGAAAACACCCATCAAACGATCACCCTCTGAGACAAAACACAGGCAGGAAAGAAAAACTTCTATCCGTCTTGCTCCCTCCCGCTCGGAGTGAGTACATCGTCAGGACGCTATATTCAGTCATGACGGAGCAACCCTCCCTCGGCCTCGGATCCGCGGAAGGCACACGCACAGGCAGGCAGGTAGGCAGGCAGGCAGAAAAAAAAAGCACGCAAGAAAGAACCCTTCGTGCGCTGAGCCATAACGTTTTAGTGGGACATTTGATTCTTTCCCCCCCGCACGGGCATCAACCAATGGTTCTTGAGACGGGCCCACACTGCTTGTTGTGTCATGCTTGGAGTAGCAGTTTCGTTTTGAAGGGTCTGACGGACGCACGTGCACATGCAGGGCCCTCCAAAAGAAACTTAGGAAATCATTATCATTATCATTAAAAGAAAAACCCCCAAAAAGAAAGAAATGCATGCAGGGCCCTCCCTCCAAAAGAAAAACCGCTAGCTCGTCATTCAAGCATGCACGCAGTTAGCAGACACATTGACCGACTGCCTCACGACGATTTTTCTATTTTCTTTCTTAACTTCACCTACACAACTGACCAAACAGTATGGAATGAAACAAGCAAGGAAGGAAGGAAGGCAGAAAGAAGACAGACAGAAACAAAAGAGAAAGAAAGCAGGAACGAGAGAGAGAGAGGACGACAAAAGAACGACATAGTCACAGACAGAGAGGCAGACAGACACACACACAGACAGACAGACAGACAGACAAGACAGACAGGCAGACAGACAAACCGAAAGCAGATCCGAAAGGAGGGCCCTTCTCTCCTCCTCGCTCCTCTCCTCGTAACTGCCCAAGCCCACATACCTGAACGGAACCACAGAGAGAGAGAGAGAGAGAGAGAGAGAGATCCAGAACGCAATGAAGACACACTTACAAGATCAAGTTACGCAGCCAGCAAGACGCAGCGGACGTGCAAAATTGAAAGGAAAAGAAAAAGGATTTCATTCAGCGTTTTCACGCATACCCCCGCGTCCATACACGTCTTTCTGCGCGCATACACACATACATGCATACAAACACAAATGCACAAAAGGAAGCTTCATGGGCGCGCATTGTCTATGCACTTTCATCCGAAGAAGAAGAAGAAGAAGAAGAAAAAGAAGAAATGCGTGATTAATCAATCATCCAGGTCGGTCGGCTGACTTGCAGATATGGTCCATGGCCTCCGAGTGTCTAGAGGCTTCCTGTCTGCAGTCCAGTGTGAGAAGATTCAGACCGAAGGCAGTCACCTGTCTGATCACATCTCGGAGTCTCCCGTTGGCCACGTGAGTGTCCTCCATGGCGGTCAGGGAGGTATAGGCTGCCATAAGGTCTTTGACCAGGGCGGCAGAGTTGAGGTAGAGGACGGGCTTGCCCTTGGAGTCCTCCGGGGGGTCCGCCAGGTCGGCGTAGTCGCAGTTCATCTTCTCCTCGTACCAGTCGCGTGTCAGGCGGAGACGGCTGCGGACCTGCAAGAAGGAAGAGAGAGAGAAAAAGAGGGGTGGCGGGGAGAGAATTAAAATGGGATCGAGGGAATTGAATGGGTTGATTGAATTGAGTGACGCCCTATCGATATGATGATACATTCGAATGAAAGAGACTGGCTGCATGCCTTCAGAGAACCAGATGGAGACGGAACGGAACAAAGGCAACAGAGAGGAGAAAAACAAAAAGGCAAAGAGTGGCAGAAAAAAATGAGAAGTACTAGACAAAGGATGTGGGGAGTGAAATCGGTGAGTGACTTTTCCCTAAGTCTTATTAGATGTACATGCCTAGATGGACCTTTTCCGACCACACCAGGCACATGACCAGGCCATCCTCCGTCCGTCCTGGATTTCACTTACAAAAGAAGAAATCTGACTGACCTTGACGAAGAGCTGTCGGTACATTTCCTTCTCGGGAATCTCCGAGGTAAAGCTCTTGTACCTCAGTCTGGGAGAGAACTCCTTCACGTCCGGCATTTCCTCATGGACGTAGCGTCTCAGTTCGTCCGTGAAGTAGTAGACTGGGATCTCGTGGAGAAGCTCCTCGATCTGAGTGAGTCAGGGAGGGAGTGAGCGGCCAAGCATGCGTATGAATTCATCTATGAATGCACACACACACACACACACACACACACACACGTTCACACGTAAAGGTATGAGTGACTGAGCGTGCACAAAAGCGTACGCTGAATGCCTGTGTGTGACTCTCTCTGCGTACATTTGTATGTATGGGTACAGAGATTCTCTGCCAACACCAAACAAGGACGGACGCACGGAAGGGATCGAAGGAGGAAGACATGCCGTTCTATCTTCTCAAGGTGAAGAACCAGACAGACAGACACAGACAGGCAGACAGGCAGACAGACGGACAGACAGAAGAAAATCAAAAGAAAGAAAGAGGGAGACAGACGCCGAAACAAACGGACAGAGAGGAAGGCACGCAGCTACACATACATGCAGATGGACAGACAGACCTGCTGCAAGTAGAGATTGCAGGCTCGCACTCTGAGCATCAGGACCACTCTCTTTGTCACGTCTGCAGTCACAAACGGGTTACCGTCTCTGTCGCCTCCCGCCCAGCACGAGAACCTGCATACCATTCATAAACACATACACTTCCATGGACGTTTACTTGCATTCATGCATTCAATTGCACAGGTGTTTGTATACGTGCATGCCCACATCATACCCGCAGTCACACAGGCTTCATCGCCTTCCTCGCTTTATGCCAGTCTCTGTACATTGAGAGAGTAAACGCGTTAGCAGGCTGTCAGGTGAATTCATAAAGCCAGAAGGCGCTTCAATCTCCTCAAAGATGCACCTGTAGAGGAGGAACAAAGGCAAATAGACAGACAAACAGACAGACAAACTTACAGACAGGCAGGCAGGCAGGCACGCAGGCAGACAGGCACGCAGGCAGACAGACAAGACAGACAGGCCTCCAGGCACTATTAAAATTGTTTTCCTAAAAGGTATCGCAAATATTATAGAAGAGTGGATCCACTGCGACCGCTATGATGGACAAGTTCCCAGAAATGACACCCGGGAAGACCCCATACACAGACACACAGACGGCCTGCACGAATGGAGGGAGGGAGAATCACGAAGGAAGGAAGTCGACCTGCCTGAATGGCACCGAAGAGAGAGGGAGCGCCGGTTGTCCCATGGCTGAGAGCTTGTGGTCGACGTATCTGAGGAATCTGGGGAGCTCGTGGAAGATACCCCCCTGGTTCTCGATCACCCCGGCGATCGATTCCGCCTCGTCGGTTGGAGACGGCTTCACACGCCTCACCTGCAAGGGNGGGGGGGGGGGGGGCAATTAATTTTATCCCCATGCATCCATGCAACACACTCACTCACTCACTCCCTCCCTCCCTCACTCACTCACTCACTCACTCTTCACTCATTTATTCACTCACTCACTCACTGGTTTGCATAGGGGGGCACGCTCTTTCGGCCAGAGACATGTGCGCATGCATTAGATGCTCTTCGTACAAATGCTCACACACACACGAGCGATCTGCAGGTCGTTTGCCTCCCCCCCGTATGAGGGAGGAACCTTTTTGCGCTTGCAAGCAAAAGAAGCGCAGTGCATGTGTGAGGCATTCAGGCAAGGCAAGGCGGATATCCGTCATTGTCCCCCCGATATAGGCACTTCATTAGCTGAGATAAACAAACCAGAACGAACGAAGCATTGGGGTCTCCTCACGCAGCCAGCCAGCACATATCAATAAATAAGTACAAAGAAACTACATGTCCGTCTGCGAAAATCGCTGCACAGACAAGACAGACAGACAGACAGACAGACAGACGAACGGGTGAAGAAAAGACAGACCAGACAGACAGACAGACAGACAGACAGACAAGACAGACAGACAAGACAGACAAGACAGACAAGACAGACAAGACAGACAAGACAGACAAGACAGACAAGACAGACAAGACAGACAAGACAGACAAGACACACAAGACAGACAAGACAGACAAGACAGACAGACAAGACAGACAGACAGACAGACAGACTTCGTCAGTTCTCCAGAGGGTCTCCATGGCGGCCTGCATCCCCTGTCTGAGTTCTTCGGTCTCGAAGGGAGTCAGATCGGGTCGGTCAAGTTTGAGAGTCGAGTCCGCGATCTTCTTCAAGTTCTTTGTCACCGAAGCTCTCACGGCCTGTATGCATGCATTCATTTTCATACAGAATTCTGATGAATGCATGCACTTTTCAAGTTCTTTGTCACCGAAGCGGGTGCGGGAGGGAGGGAGGAAAAAGAATTAAACTCAAAGACAAGTCTGCGCAGGCAGCTAACTCGGGTGGTGAGTCCACTGAAATGTCCACTGAAGGCCTGTCTCACTGAGTGAAAAGTCGTGTACGAGTGAAGCAAGTTCAAGCACTCAAAACCGAAAGAAAGAAAGTAATGCTCGATCGATCTTCAAGGGCGGCGAATTAATTGCGACGAGGAGGGAAGGAGAAAGACAAAAAGAAACAAAGAGAGACACGCATGAATGCAGACCTGGGTGGGATGGGCTGTGAAGACGAACTCGACTGTCTGCTCAGCAAGCCCCCTGTAGATGTTCGCAGGTGTGTACCCGGCTTTCTGCATGTGCACCGATCCGACACAGTGGTAAATTTTCGGAAGGAGTGCACACACACACACACACACACACACACACGAACGCACAGACAGACTCTATCGTCTTTTCTTTCCCTTTTTCTCTTTCTTCCTTCTCTTCTGTTTTTTTCTTTCTTCTTTTGGCGCACAGACAGACAGACAGACAGATGGACAGACACACAGATGGACAGACAGACAGACAGACAGACAGACAGACACAGACACACACACGCACGCACGCACGCACGCATGCGCACACACATACACACACACACACACACACACATATACACACACACACACACACACACAAACCAGCACGCACTCACACACGCACACACACACACACACACACGCGCCTACATGCGTGTATTCTTGGTTCCGAGCTTCAAGTCTTCATGGAAAGGCATTGAAAAAAGACTTTGCACGTTTGATGTCGCATTCTAGAGACCGACTGGAAGGAGAGGGGAAGAGGGGGCGGGGGGGCAGAGACGAGTTTTGGAGCTGAGGTGTTTAGGTGCGAGGAATATTGCAGTTAGGGCATCATGCAGACACGGGGTCAGAAGTGCGCGTGCACAGAAGCTGACGTCATCACTAGTGAACATGCCGGACATGCGCGTATGGACGTGCGCGTATATGTTCATACGGACATGCACGTGCACATGCAAATATCAACAGAGACGCATATGTCTTCTTTTCTGTGTGTGTGTTTTTTTTTCACTCTGTCTCTCTCCGTGTTCTATTCTGTGGCACTGGAGGGGCTTCACTGCAGAGACGGGAAAAAGAAGTGACGGGAGATTTATGCAGAGACCTGAGGGAGGTGCACGCACAGGGACAAGACAAGGAGGGAGGGAGGGAGAGAGAGAGAACAGGGAGCGCATCAACAATCATCAGATGCAATGCGGTCAGTCTTCTTTGCAATTATTGCAGAGGCATCAATCATGTATGAATATATCATCATCTGCCTGACCGACCAGTAGTTCCGCAAAGGAACCGTCAAAGGTCGTCTTTGTTGCAAAATAGTTCGCATCCTCTCCCACACTGCAGGCAGGCAGGAAGGCAGCGAAGCAAGCAAAAAGACAGCAGCAGTGCAAAATTGTCCTGATGAATGCTGCTCCCTCTTATCACGTCCTTACTCACTCTCTCTTTTGAGAAGAGATCTTCTTCCTCTCGGACCCATGCACTCAATTCCTTTTCCCACGCAAAAGAACAGTCGGATGGGTGAGCAGGATCATGATTTCGGTCGTCGTCGTTGCTTTCTTTCGGAACATCATGGGTGGATAAGGGTCCTTCTTTCATCCTTCCTTCTTTCTTCCTTCCTTCTTTCTTCATTCCTTCCCTGCGTCCTTCTTCCTCCCTTCCTTCTTGAGAGAGTGAAAAGAGTGAGCGAGAAGAAAGAGGGATACACCAGGCACATGAAACAACAACTCACCGTTCAAACGCTCTACGACGCCGAAGCCGGTGGGTGTGCTCCGCGTAGTTCGCTGGGGGCAGGCAGACAGGCAGACAGGCAGGCAGGCAGGCAGATAGGGAGATTACAGAGACGGATGGAAGGCAAATGGAACCTTGAGCCTTTCTATGTGTGCTGGTCTTTTGTTCCCTTCACACTTCGACCGTAGACACAGACAGAGACACAGGCCGACCGATGGACGGAGAAACAAGACACATAGACTGCATCTTTCTTGCTTTCTCTTCTGTGATTTGGACGCATAGACGCACGCGAACGCAAACAGCACTAGTCACCAGAGTCTTGTTTGCAGGATGAGAGGAAGAGAGAGAACAAAAAAAGGAAAACGAAAAGAATCCATCTTCAATGACTCCTTCCCTTCCCGCGAGAGGAAGACTTCATCCTCCCTCCCTCCCTCCTCGTTTGACTCCCTTCCTTCCTCTGAGCCTTCCCCTCTCCCCCCCGCCCGATCGGATTGCATGGGACAAACGAAGCTCCAAGCTCCCTTCCTGTGTCATGTCAAACTCTGAGACGGACAGAAAGACACAACAAAGGAAGAGCTTGCGGCTTTAGATTAAACGGAGACCCGAATCCATCCAAACTTGCAAGGGGTCTACATCAGTGGGTATACAAATAGAAGTCGTATGGCATAACAGTTCATTTATTCATTCACTACAAATGGCGCCATCATCACCCACCCACCCACTCACCCAGGTTGCAAATGTGGCTGAAGGCGGAAGCCACGAACAGCAGGTGGCCGTTCGAGAGGTCTTTGATGGTTCTGCGTGCGTCAAACAGAGGAGAGCGAGAGAGAGAGAGAGAGAGAGAGGTCACACACGTATCGTCATGCCTGCAGGATGGCCTCAGGCGACGAAATGCAGGTGCGAGCACAAAAATGAATAGAGATCGAGTGTCAGTCAGTGAAGCGTGTGCGCCGGACGTCGTCTGACAAGTCAATCACTGGGGCAAGCGCGAAGGCAACCGGGAAGTCAGACCATTACGTACGCAGGAAAGTCTCTCCTTTCTTCCTTCCTTCCTTCTTTTCGCTTCTTCACTCTTCACTCAATTCTCTTCTCTTCTCTGACCTTCTCTTCTCTTCCCGCTTCCTTCAGCCTACTTTCCTTCATCTTACTCACCCTCCCTTGCTTCGTCCCGTCCATCTCTCCCCTGGCAGGACTGACCGTGACATGACTTGCATGTCGTCTTCCTGTTCCGTATCCGAGTAGTGTTTGGCGAGTTTTTGGATCTCCATGATCTTCTTGAAGACCAGAGGGTCACAGTGAGACCCCGCGACCTCCATGAGCATCTGGGTGAGCTGATCGATATCATCATTCAACGGCTTGGAGAAATCAATGTGATCCAAGTCATTGGCAGCTTCAAGGCCGGCGTCCGATCTGCCCTCAGGGGATCGGGGCGCCGCGTCGGGCAGGATGCGGGAGTGCCATTTTTTCACGTTCACACTCCTGCACGCACGCAGCACAACATGGAAACGGAAACACTATGGATTACAAAGAGACAGACAAGCAGGCGTCTGGTTGAAGATCAATGGATGGACGGACCGCAACCCCTCCAAGAAAGAGAGGCGAGAGAGAGCCGAGAGACAGGAATGAAGGTGACTACACAAGTGTGTCAGGGAGAGGTGGTGAAAAAAGGGGCAGGGAGGGATGCCGAAGGGGGGAGGCGAACGGAGAAGGAGACACACGCAAACAAATTCTCTCTCCCTCTCTCTCTCACACACACACACGGACCGACGGACGGACGGACGGACGAAAAGAGGAATGCATGGACAGACAGCCGCAAAATAGACACAGAGACCGAGAGATGATGCGCGCAGCAGATTCGATGCACGGCATGCCATCACTGCGTGCAACAGGCACTGCGCCCGTGTGTGCAGACAGATGCGGAGGGCAAGCTCGCAGAAGAGCCATGCAGGCTCACCACAGAATGTCAGTCAGACACACATACATCACCCTACGATCACGCCACATCTTCGCCAAACGAACGAACAAAACGCACGCACCCAGACGCATTTTCATCAATAGCTACACACGCACCCAAGTGGGCTGGCCAACTAACCGACTTCAGGGTCAGATCCCGTCAACAACAACAGTACACACACAGACATACACAGGCGCACACAATCCTACACACACACGCAGACTCTCTTACGCATATATGCACACACTCTTACACACGTTCAGACACGGTGGCGTGTTCAAAGAGGTGCCTGCGCAGGTCAGACTGACTCACTGAGAGACCGACATCATGCAGATCACACCAGTGCTGTCGACAGCATACACAACGGAACACGTACAGACATGCAGAGACGTGTCTTTATCCAAATGTATACAGCAACGCAGACAGATATTTCGCGAAAGATAGGTCAGACAAGCAGACAGACAGACTGGCTTGGGTGACGGACAGCGCAAGCATCACAACGCATACACCATTTCGCATCGACACGGCCACACGCGTGCTGACTGACATGGGAATGAGGTCAGGCCCCGGCATGGCGGACAGCAGCGGGGAAGCTTGGACAGGTCAGCTACGTGACTCGACTGAGGTAGAGAGGCTCGAGAAATTGACACGGAACAAATCTCAGCACCGGAGCCGCCCGAAACGACACCCTTCGGAACTAAACTGCCTTTTCCGTTTATGTCACTGACTGCCGTCACCAGTTTCCCCCGTACTTATGCAACCACCGTGATCGAGTCGTTTCGAGAATGGCGTGCTATATCTGCTTGAAGAGGCGTCTCCAAAAGGTGCCTTCCTTCCGTTCGGGGCCGCGGCGCGGCCGGCGCGGCCCAAAAGACGCATGCATGGGCCGGGGCCGGTGTATATGTTCGCACGGAGCTCGGTCACTGTGGAGCGGCACGTGCACGAATTGTCGCCATGCAATACCATTTAGCACGTAGACTGCATGCGTATATTTTTTGCATGCATGTATCATTGTATTGATACATATTTTTTAGCGATATATACGTACAGATATTGCTATATTCATGTTATAACTTTGTGATCCCTTTGTTCAATCAGGATTCCATTAAGATCGAATCTCGAGCATCCAGAAGGTACAAATACGTGACAAGTGTCCCCTCTGTCTGCATGAGTGGAAAGAGAGAGGAAAAAAGGCACCGCAACCATCCCTGATCGATGACATGCGAGTTTGAAGGGAGACAAATCTGCCAAATTAACAGAGGGTGAAACCAAGCACCTACCCACACTTGAGAAAGGAACAAGCCCATTCAAGTGCCAAGCAGTCTTCGGGCTCGATCCGCTGTTTTCTTTCAAACCGGAGAATCCTCGAATCGCACAGAGACACAGACAAACGGTAGGCGCGTATCCAATTGACAAAAGGCTGGTGACCGACCGACCGACCGACCGACCGAGTCACCATCATGACTTCCCAGATGCCCATCATCTCGGAACCCGCCAACCGGGCGTACATGGAGCAGATCGAGAAGGAAATTGCAGCAGCCTTCGGACAGAAGTATACAAAGCCAGCGGATGTCGCGAAAATATTCCGATACTACCAGACGCACCCAAGAATAAGTCCGTTGCCGTATTGATTGTGGTGCATGCGTATTCATACACAGTCGGGTTGGCATCGTGCGTCCATCGTCACCAAGTAAGGAAGCGTAAGTCATTAGCCAAGTTTGTTCCCGTTGTTTTTTTCAGTGCGACACGACCGGAAATGGCCAATGTAAGTAAACCGGAGTCTCGGGGAGGCAGGAGAAAACGAACAAATAAGGAATACTTGGATTGAAATTATTTGACCCAACAGCACCAGAATGCTGAATCCTTTACTGAGAGTGTACCTGCCTGTGTGCGTGCATATATATATCGAAGGGAACAGCAATGCATTTGGCAGAGTGAGTTTGGGTGGTGAGGATGCTGCGACTGTATCATACAGATAGACAGACTGTGGGGGCGAAGGTCAGCCCTGTTTAGTGGGGCGTGATTCGTCATGAAGAGCAGGAAGAGATGCCTGTAAGTGCAAAGGAAGCGGACGGAATGGAAAAGGGGGTGGAGGGAATTGTTGAATTGTGGCGACAGAGCCAGCGCCGCTAGTAGAAGGAGAAGGGAAAGAAGGAAAGAACCGGTTGGTCTGGGGTACGGAGACGACAAGAGCTGAGAAGAGAAGAGAAGGGAAGAAGACCAAAACCCACATACTCATCTTGGGACTTGCTGTTGTTTTCGATATTGTGTGCGATGGCGTTCACCGGTGCGTCAGTTGAATGAAGCTCATTCATTCATTCATTCTCTTCCATGCATCATAGTGGTGTGATTCGCAGTACCTGTTCTGTTTTACCAAAGGAAGCCCGATGTCCTCTCGGAAAGCACTGTCTTGATCTTTTCAACTTACGTGAAACTTGCCTCGATCTGTTCTTTTTGAATTCCTTTCTTGTCTCCTCTCCTCTCCTCTCCTCTCCTCTCCTCTCGTCTCCTCTGTTGCAGGGTCCGGGTTGATCCGTCCTTTCAACAGCTCTTTCCAGTTTGCGCGAACTTGCAATCAAGGTTTGTGGATCTGCAAGGAGTTTCGTTCGTTTGCTCTGCTCTTCTTGTTTTGCTTTTTCTCGGTGAAGAGGCAGTCAAGAAAGATCTGTGGTCTCGCTTTCCCTCCTTTCCCCCTCTCTCTCTTGTTGCCGCGAGTTGCGGAGGCTGCCTGCCTGCCTGCCTGACTCTCTCTCTCTCCCCTTCTCTCTGCCCTCCCCCCTTCTCTCTGTTCCTTCTCGCGGGCCCAACTTGTGACGGTCTAGCCAACCACTGGGAGCATGCAGCGTTGGTTTGCTCCGGCCAGAGCGAATAATTCTGAACGACTTCATCAATGAGTCGGCTTTCTGTGTAGACCCCTTTTCTGATTATATGCCTGCCTGTCTGTCTGTATGCAGGCACGTGCGCTGCCGGCACTGCACACGAAGGCAAAGAGTGGTACTCGATTGTGGGTCCCCCCTCGACCTCCAAATTCCACCAGGCCGCCCCGGCTCTACCAATACAGCCTTTCCCCCCAGCGGCAATTGTGGAACCCCCCCTTTGCTTCATCCCAGAGAGAAAGGGAATCATGGCAAGACCCCTGGCAGACCCTGCCACTGACCAGTCACTTCCAGTTCCGATTAACTGGGCGGGAGAAAACTTTTACACCCACACGCACTCTCATTCTCATCATCCTCACATGTCACCCACAGCGAGCAAAACCAAACACAGGCACACAGGAAGCAAAGCCAGGCGATCCAAATCCGTCATGAGCCTCTTCCAAGGCAGCGGCGGCCTCGATCCTCATCCCAAGTTCGTCTCTCGGTATCTGAACACGGGCCCCGACGGTCCTCTGGTGGGCAGTCCCGTCGATGAGGGGGGGGTCACCCGAGTGCACGAGAAGTCCAGACTGACGGATCTGACCAAGGCACTAAACAAAGCTTGTGAGGAGGACGCGGTGCAGTTGGCGAATCTTGAGAAGAGCAGGGAAAAAGTGCAGAGAGCTCGGATGAAGCAGACCCGGAAGAAACTGATGGCAGAGAGGCCCAGTACTTCTGCCGCTGGCCCGCTGTCTTCCGATCCTCTTCAAATAACAAATTCCATTTCTTCTTCAAGTTCCATTCACCGAAGAGAAGCAAATGGACCCTCACAAAACAAACAGAGAACTTCAATCGGAGGTACAAGCGAGGGGAGTGCGGCAGCATCCTCCAATCAGGCGAAGCCGCCAAGTGCAACTTCAGCAGACAACGAACAACTACATATTCTTTACACCTCAACTCGCTCCCCCACCCACGGACAAAATCAGGCCCCCACTTCCCCTCCTGCGCACCCCTTTTTCTCTTCCGACAGAGTCCGCACAGCTCCTGCTGGAAAGTTGCGAGGCAGCGTCTCCTCTCCTTCCCTCTCATTGACAGCCCCCCACACAGCCACAGCTACCCGGCGACTGAGAAGGTCCCAACAGCAGCAGCACGTTCATCTTCAGAGGAACAAGCCGCACCAAATGTTTTTCTCTGTTCTTGACGTTCGCAACTCCGTCCTCCACCCAGAGTCCCCCTTCGGCACCTCCATGGTCTCCGCATTGCCCCGCGTCTATGCCGCAGTGCACGCCCTCTCCAGACCCAGGAACGCAGATGAGGAAGAGGACGAGGGGGGAAGTTTCCTGCATGGGGGAGCCGGGGGGCTCCAGTAATGTATCTACCAGAAGAAGGGAAGAAAGAGGTCTGCATGCATGAGAGAGAGTGTGATCACCTACATACTTTCGTTTGTTCCATCGTCTGCTTGCAAAGTTTATTCCAGTGACTCCATAGAAACACCCCATGCACTTGTCGGATGAGGGGCAGCCATTCTGTTGAGAAGGAAAGGGGAAGGAAAAGCCCCGCAAAGGAGGTATCAGGGTGACAGGACGAGGCAAAAGCGTCCGTACAGCCGGTTGGATCTCTCTCTCTCTCTCTCTTTGTCTGCCTGTGTGTACGAACGCACCAAAATGCAATGAAGGAACGAAAGAAACGAAGGCAGGCCGGTCACACAATACAAAGAGAGGGAGCTAGACGAGTGGGAGGGCTGGACTGGGAGGGGCATCAAAGGGGATCGAGGAGTCGCCAGGCAAAGTGATCGAGGCGACACTAGATATGCACAAAGGGCGAGATGAAACAGAGAGCATGCATCACTTCTTTTTCTGTCTGCCTTGCAACGAGGAAGCTAGGCGACAAGACAACAAATCGAACAGTGAAGGCATGAGAGGGAAAGAGGACGATGGCAGGGAAAGGGGCGGATCAAGAAGAGGGATCGGAGAGGTGAAGCAAAACAGGGGGGACAGAGTTCAGCTGGGTGGATACGCTGTAAATATTGAACAAGAAATCAAAACCGCAACTAGCCAGGCCTACAAAGCGGCAACACGCTGCACTGAAACAGAAGATTTGAACCGCCCAGATCGCACTTACATACTGCAGCATGTACTTCCACTGGCATCTACGAATGAATCAAGCCATTTGGCATTTGATTTATCCCGTTTGTGGCTCTATCACTCACACCGAAACTTTGCAGCGACTGTTACGCGCTCCATGTAGTCATGTTCCTTCCTTCCTTCCTTCCTTCCTTCCTTCTTTCCTTCCTTCCTTCCTTCCTTCCTTCTTCCTTTCCTTCCTTCTTTCCTTCCTTCATTCATTCATTCATTCCTTCCTTCTGTTGCGTGCCGCCAAGGCGTCCCAATGCATGGATGCACAGGGGCACTGGCACTTCCCTTTTTCCGTCCTTTCCTATTTCCGTCCGTCCGTCCGTCCTTCCTTCCTTCCTTCCTTCCTCCCTTCCTCCCTTCCTTCCTTCCGAGTCCTTCCTTCCTTTCTTCCTTCTCTAATTCCTTCTTTTTTTCCTTTTTTCTTCGATCTAGTTTTTCTTCATCTTCAGAAATTTAGCCTGAGCCCAAAAGTCAGATAGTTAGCATTCAAATTAAATTGAATTGTTTCGGTTCTATAAAGCTACTAGGGTTGAAGCCAACGAGCCATTAAAAGCTCTCAGGCTACTGAGGCAAAATAACTTGAACCTTAATTAACGTACGCTAAGGCTCACCTATGAAAAAAATTAGTTCATCATCAGAAGTGATATCTAAACTGTATTTTTAAAGAATGTGTTGAACAATATTTTAAACAACAGTGTAGTAATGTCACTGGCACTAGCTATAATACGCTACACCTGCGTGTCCGGGCCGGTTAGACTGGTGGTTGGGAAGCTGTGATCCGTCTAGTGATCCTTCTAGAGGCGCTTTCCATAGAAGGCTTATTAAAAGCTGCAGCCTGCAGAGCTGTACGTCTGACAGTTGGCATTGGGGCGGGAGTAAGCGAAAGGCAATTAAATCCTCCATAATAATATAAAATTTAATCACAATTTTACTGTTTAATAGATCGGCACAAAGTAACATCGAAAGTAACTAAATAAAGTTTAATATGCAGATCAAGAAATCGCTAGAAAATAATAATAATTAAATTGTTTATTTTTACTGTATAAGGCTGACTGTATTTAATAAAAACTGTTCGTCGATCACTAGTTTTATCATTTGCTAAATCATTTAACTACATGCAAGGGCTCAAACCACTATTCAAGTTAAATCGATTTCAATGCATTGAAATTTAAGCGATCAACTTGAATCGTGAATCGAATTTATAATTTTTATAAACCCAGGACTCAGGTACACTGGCAGCTTAATTACTATATAGTACGCTCTCAGCCAAAAATTATTATTATCTGAGGCATACAAGTTCATAAAATAAGTCCGACCATCGAAACTGATCAACCAGCTAGTCAATGGATCAATCAGACGCAAGAATCCTATAAAGAATGAGAAAAGGACGGCAGACAGACGGAGAGGCATAATGCTGTGGACCTTTTGCTCACAGGTGATGAATGCGATGAGTCAGACAGACAAACCTAACGACAAGCAAAATAAGTCTTTTGCCCTCTTTCTCGTTGTTGTCTTATTTCGGGTAGATGGTCAGAAAGACAGACAGACAGATGGGTGGAAAGAAAGAAAGAAAGAAAGAAAGAAAGAAAGGAAGGAAGGAAGACAGAAAAAAAAAAAGAGGGACAAGCGAACAGACAAGGACGTGACAGGACCCCTTCCCATTTCCTCCTCTCTTGTCTCTCAATTTACACAAACAACTCTCTGAGAAGAGGGGTCGAAAAGAAGGACCCGCAACAGACGATCGAGACAAAAGAATTCAATGCATCACCTGAACGACTGCACTGGCAGGAAGGAAGGAGGGAAGGTGCCGGATGGATCCCCCAATCCCATGCAGTCACTAAATAAACCTCTTCCCTCCCTGAATTCATTTTCTTCTCTCTCTCTTTCTTTCTCTCTCTCTCTCTCTCTCATTCACCCCTGCCCATCCATCCAGACTATACAACCAACCGACGCACGCCCCGTCCTCTCCGCCCTCCCTCCTTTGTTCCTTCTAACCACTCTCATCAAAGAAAGCCCACCTCTGCTCTACCCGCTGGTTAAAAGCATAAAAAAAAGAGCGCCAAAACCCAGTGTGAAGCAGAGCAAACACAATCATCCCCGCCCCCCCCCCAATGCCTATGAGTCCGACAATCAGCCCCATGATGGTCTCTGACGGAGTATGAAAGTTGGCCGCCGTCTTGAAGGCCAAAAAGTTCATCACACAAACCTCAAGGAGAAGGTGAAACATCGAAAACCTGAGGGGCAGATTGCTGATGCTTTCGACGAGTGTTTGTCCAGGTTTGGAAACTTCTACCCTGAACGAGAAAAACCCATCTATGCTCATCTGGACCCAACATTCCGTTGTTGCAATGAACAGGTGCATGTAGAACAAGACGATGTGGTCAGAGAAATCATGCCCCTTATGCATCAGGACCTTTTCAAGGAAGCCAAAAGTTCGATAAAGTATCAAAATTCGAAAAATTGCGAGCAGGCAGTAAGAGAGGAGACGGGCAAATGCAAAGATGCGGAGACCAATGTAATACTCATTTTTGCTCTTCAGCTGCGGCATCGCCTTTTCGAATTGCTCGACAGGCTTGAAGGGGGAAAGAAGCATTGCCACCAGACAGGAAGCAAACGCAATCATGTGAGTTGAGACCATGGAGGACCCACTCATCAGGAGTCCGTAGAACAATTTACGCCCGATATAGCACGGCCCACTTGAAAAAAGAGACGGCACAGCGGGACATGACACGGGCACCCTCCGCGCGTCCGCCCCGCTTCCTGTCCCTCCTGCTTCCTCAGAAAGCATCAATGCAGGATCTGCCTCCCCCCCTCCCTCTGCCCTCCCCCCATCCTCCGTCGGTGATGATGGAGACGAAGAGACGGATGGAGACGCGTAGAAAAAATCCGCCACTTTCCCGGCCTGAAGAGTAATTAGCTTTTTGTCTCTGTTGGTCCTATACTTCACTTCATAAGACCGAACACCCCAAAGCACCGAAAATGCAAACAGGAACGCCACAACGAGGTGAAAAGCCAGCAGCGGTCTCCAGACAACGTAAACCGGTTTGCTGCCTGGCGCTGTGCTGCCGAAGGCCTTCGTATGGGCTCGTGCGGACGCCGGTGCGGCTTCCGTCTCCCCAGCACGTCTATCACCTTGGCCCACTCTCCGCATGGTGCAGAGCTGAGCTACTGCACCCGACGAATTAAAGCACGCACGATCCTCTTATACCTTCCGTTCCCGTCTTCTATACCAAATACTTGCTTCGCTGGAGCTGGACGGAGGATCGTCCGGACTCGCGACGTTCTCTCTGAGGTCACTTGTCAGACTGGCAAATTGAAAAATCCACTCGAAGTAGGGCAAATTGGCCGAAAGGCTTGGCAATGAGTAGTCTGACCTGTAGGGCGAGGCGTTCGCACAGCACGCATCCTTCTGTGATACCAAACCTGGCCTCAATCATCATTTTGTGCTGCTAGTCGGTTCAAGGGAAAGACCAAGTCGGGCACGTAGATCTATCGTAGATCCACTGTCATGCATCGTGTAGACGGAACGCCGTATAGACATGTATAGACGGCCGGCCCATCTGACGCACGCGCGAATGGCCCGGAAAGCGAAATTTGCATGCATGGGGCTTAGCGACATGCACGCGTTCAATGTGGGCGTCTCCAACCCAAAAATGCCCATGCGATTCTTTGTGTCGATCCTCAACCCACTCACATCGGGTCTCAGCTGTGCTCTCAGCAGAAAACTAAAGTGCATCAGTCTTTCAGATCCTCCGGAAAGTCATCGAAAGTGTGCACAGAAGCTGGATATTCGGAAACAGAAACGCCTTTTCGGAGAAGAAGTCACGACTACCCGTGTTGAGAAGAGAGAGGATCCCCTCATACTCTCGGTTCTGCAAGAAGAACAGAGTCTGGGGTGTCCCCTCTTCCTCGCAGGGAGGGAATCTGCATTCCAGGCCCTCTTTGTGTATTTCACGTAATCCTGTCCATCTCCTTTGAGTGTGCTGCTCGAAAACTAAAAATCGACACGCCGTTTCAGGTCAACGCTTTTTTCCTCCACGGAGAAATGATGTGAGGGCGCATGAGGGTGTGGTGGGTGATGTATGGACGTCTGTGTATGTATGTGAGGGCGCATGAAGGTGGGTTGGGGGATTTGTGAACGCCTGTGTATGTATGTGAGTGCGCGTGAGTGTTGGGTGGGTGATGTACGGACGTCTGTGTCTGTATGTGAGGGCGCATGAGGGTGGGTTGGGGGATTTGTGAACGTCTGTGTCTGTATGTGAGGGCGCATGAGGGTGGGTTGGGGGATTTGTGAACGTCTGTGTCTGTATCTGAGGGCGCATGAGGGTGGGTTGGGGGATTTGTGAACGTCTGTGTATGTATGTGAGTGCGCGTGAGTGTTGGGTGGGTGATGTACGGACGTCTGTGTATGTATGTGAGGGCGCATGAGGGTGGGTTGGGGGATTTGTGAACGTCTGTGTCTGTATGTGAGGGCGCATGAGGGTGGGTTGGGGGATTTGTGAACGTCTGCGTATGTATGTGAGTGCTCGTGAGGGTGAGGTAGGGGATTGGTGGACGTCGGTGTCAGTGTGTGTTGACAAAGGGGATTTTGGGATGCACGCATGAGGGCGTGTTCGTGTGCTCTCATTGCATGAGGGGGAAGGGAGTGACCATGAATGGGTGTAGAGCTGTGCGGTTGTGCGTGCGTGTGTATGTGTATGACTGCATGAGGGGGATGGGGGTGGGGGCTGATGGATGCTTCAGGGCTGCATGTGTGGGGCTCACGGGGAAGCATGCACCATGTGGAGACCGGACACATCTCAGGGCAACAGACTGCGAGCGATAGAGTTTTTCTTTTGCAGAGTCCCACTGGAGTTCCTTCTCAGTTCCCAGTTCTCAGTTAGCGCTCACCGATGTTGAATTGCCTTCCCCCCCCCCTCCCCCTCCCTCCCATCCACCTCCGTGTCTGCGGAGTATGTCTGCGCGCAGGCTGAGCCTCGGATGTATGGATGGATGCTTTTGGATCCATCGAGATGTCTGAGTGAGGGGCCGGGGGAGAGAGGGAGGGAGGTCGGGGACCGGGGTGTTCAAGTTGCCGATTGAGGCACGAGAGAGAGACTGCGGCGGCCAGAGCGAGAGAGAGTCCGGGCGTCCCTCCCGATAGAGCGGGCGACGCATGCATGAGCTTCCCTGTTCGAGGAGGACGCCGGGGCCTTTTTCTCACACTCATTCGATCTGCTTTCTTTTGCACGGTGAGTCAGATTCCTGTTCTCTCTCTCTGTGAATGAATGAATGAATGAATGAAACCTGTCCCGTGTACTTGACCTCTTCTCGAGTCCACGACCACCTCCCCATGCATTGATTTCCTTGCCTCATTTTCTTTTAGTCTTTCTTTCTCTTTGATTTCTCTCTCTCTCTCTCTCTCTCTCTTTCTCTCTCTCTCTTTGTGTGTGTGTCGCAATCAATTAATCTCATTAGTGGCTGGACCACTTGCTCATTCCCCTTGGTGTTTCTCCGCTCGGCTGCTTTGTTCCCGTGAAGCCTGACCGTCTCTCCCCACTCTGTGGTCTCATATTCGTGAAGTCTCTGCTGTCGCTTTCCCCCGTTTATTCCCCCCCCAACGCAGGTCTGTCGGAGCCATTCTCTTCGAGATGCTCTTCGGAAGGCCCCCCTTCGATGGTCCGAATCCGACGCTGCTGCTGAAGAACATCGAGGCCGTCTCAAGGGTGGAGCTGCCTGCAAACCACCACCTGTCTCCAGAGTGGGTCGATTTTTTTTTCATGCAAACCAAACAATATGCATTGGATTCGTGTATGTGTGCGGTGAGCTCCTCGACTGCGTTACCGTTGAGTGATCTTCTGAATTAAAGACAAAGACCGGCAAGCAATCCCATCACCGAATCGTAAGAGGGAGACTGAGGCAAGAAGATAGAACAACGAGCGGGTTGGGTGTTTCAACTCGCTTTCAGATTCCTTTGCGAGGTCGGACAGAGAGCAGCGAATGTTCATTTCGGAAGAGAGACTCTGAGATTGGATTTTCCGTCTTACTTGCAGGGTCTCAGAGCTTCTCCACAGGCTGCTCACCGTCGATCCGACTCAAAGGATGACTTCCTCCGAGTTCCTCTCTCATCCCTTTGTCGTGGCTCCGCTTTCTGCTTTAGACAGAGGACCAGGGGGCACTAGAGGAGAGGGGAAAGGGATAAATGGCGCAGCATTGGTTCGCCACCCGCGGCAGGCGGCTGGTCAGCAGTCCGCAGGAGGAGAGGAAACAGTTTCCATTGACCAGAGCACTTCCGCTGGATTCGTGCCCACGTGTTCAGCTGCCCCCCCACAGGATCCTCCACGCTCCGAAGCTCCGCCAGGAGGTGGAAGGGGAGGGGCAGGAGCTGAATCAGATGCGGGTGCAGGAACGCCCTCTCAAGGGGGACCCGGTCGGGCAGTTCGGGTGACTGAGGAACGCCCCCAGCCCCGCCCTGCCCAGACAGCCGCTCTTGCAACTGGAGGTACGTGTGTCTGGAGCTCGCGCATTCACTCCACGCCTGCATGCATCAGGGTGCGAATTCTCTTGCTCTTGACCATCAAATGGGCCAGATTATTATATGTATTAATATCAAAGAATGTCCAAAAAGGACGCCGTCTCTGAGCCAGAGACGGCTTTCGAGAGCTTCGAACTTGCGCCTGTGGGTCGGCTGGGTGTCCTGCCGAGCGGATGGGGCACGGAGGTAGATTGGAGAACAGATAGACAGAGAAAGGAGGGGGGCTGGAGGGGTGAGCGCGAAGGTAGTCTTGAAGGTGTGAGGGATGGATGGATGCATGGAGAGACGTGGACCTGCAAGTTGGGCCTCGCAGGACCCGAAGAGAAAGGTAAAGCGAGGAGACGCTTCTCCATCAACGCTGACAAGGGCCCGGAGGATGAAGGGGGAAGCTGTGAGCGACAGGAGAAGAAAGGAGACGGCACAGGGGCTCTGATTCCGTTTGCATGGGGAGGCTCTGCCCCTCTCTTCTCAAAGCAGAGGGACGTCGGAGGGCAGGACCCTCGGAGGGCAGAACAGAAAGGGCAGGTGCGTGGAGTCGATCTTGAGCACGCACATCTGCCTCTCGGGACCTCTCCTCTCCTGACCGTTCAGCACTTGATCAAAACGAATAATGGGAAAGTGAGGGGCGGGAAGGATGCGATGAGGGTGACGTCCTCTTTGGATGCGGGAAGGGAGGAGGGAGGGGATTCGAGAGCTAGGCTGTAGGGGGGGGAAACAGAAACCCTCCGTCTCCGTCTCGTCGTCTCTTCGCCTGCCTCCTGGGTCAGTCTCCCTCTCTGCCCTCCTCCCTCTTTTACCGCACACATGTGACTTTCCGTCTCCCTCCTCCCCCCCTCTCCGTCATGCTCTCTCTGGATTCACGCGTCTGTGTGTGTCGACGTTTGTGCTCCTGTGGGTGCGTGAATTCTTTCCTGCTGCCTTCCTCCCTCCGTCTCTCCCGCCCTCCCTCCCTCCCTTGCCGGAAAATGACCTGAACGTTTGCCTAACAACCATTCCACTTTTGTACATACTTGTTGCTTGCTGCGTCCTCCCCCCCTTTCTGTTTGCCTGTCTGTCTGTCTGTATAGCAATCTGCCCCCCTCCCCCTTACCTGAATTCTTCCTCTCTTTGCAGGAGAAAAAATGTCAAAGCGGTCGAGGCCTCCCGTCCACTCCGACCGCGCAGTTTTGTTGCAACCGTGCGGAGTCTCTTCTGGAGGTCTCTGCTTCTCTTCTTTCTTTCTGTCGGCTTTTCCGCAGGTCAAGGTGGGTGAGGCGTGACAGGAGAGAGGTGGGAGTCAAACTGTACGGTGTCGAGGTCTTCGCACAGAAAGGGTGAAGGGGGCGATTGTCGAAAACCCGATCTCTCTTTCCTCCAGACTTGACTGAAGGTACCGCTACACAAATTGACGCAGGACGTTGCCTGCTCTCTCCTCGCTTGTCTCTCGTTCTTATTAGCCTATGTGGTCCCCAGGCGCGTTGTCTCCTTTCCTTCCTTGTCCTTCTCCTTCATGAGAACTCACAATCTCTCTCTGTCGTTCTTCCCCCCCTTCCCCCCTCCTGTTCCCTCTGTCTGTCTGTCTCGCAGTCGCTCTCCGACCTGGCGACACAGAGGGAATCCTTCGGGCTTGCCTGGCTGAGTGCATTTCTGAAGACCAAAGACTTAGTCAGTCAGTCACTCAGTCGGTCATTCAGTTTCTTCGTGGGCATACACTCGAAATTGGAATTGAGCCGAATTGCCCTTGCAAACAGACGGCTTTCTACTGAGCGCTTGGGACCGGGACCTCCCTTCTTGGTATGGGCACACTCTCCATCTGTTCCAACGCCTTTCTCTCAGTTGAATTTTTTTCAGAATCGATACGACCGACCCAGCAAAAGACGAGAGTGAGAGGGCCCTGATATAAATCTCCTTCATTCTTCCACTCCCACTGTGTGCAGGAACGAAACGAAAACAAGAAGATTCCCTTCGAATTTCCTCGCGGTCTCGATCTCTCAGGTGAGATGCCAAGTGTAGCTCCGTGCGACGGGCGGAAAGAAAGAGTCTGTCGTTTCTCTTAATTTTTGGGGGAAGGGGGGATTGACGAGCGCGTCACAACAACTGACTTGACGGGCGCCTGCCTGTTCATATACAGCACCGCCCTCCTTCGACTTTTTAATGAATTGGCACAAACGTCTACTCTGTCCTGACAAAGCAAGAGACCGGCTGTCTGTGCAGAGAACATTTTTGCAAATTCGGTCATGGCGGAAGCGGAAGGACAAGACTGCCCTGAATTTTTTTTCTATTTCATTCATCCCTTCGTTCTCCATTCATTTTCTTTTTCTTCTCTTGCTGCCTTCATCCAGTCACCTCCCCCCTCCTCTCGTTTCTCTTTGCAGGCGTGCGCGGCTTGTCCCCAGAGGAAATCTATATCCTTTTGAACGCCCTCCCTTCCACCGTTGAGGAGATCAAATTGGGTGAGTAAGGGTGAGGGAGTCTCTGTTTTCTTCCCAGCTGCGTCACCGTCTGTCTGTGCTCTGTGTTCTTGTCACCTTGCCAAGGTTTTGTTCGGACCTCCTTTCTGGTTGTGTCCGTGGAGCGTCTCCTCGGCATTGCCAATAAAGCAGCCCGGGGAATTGTACTATGCATGCGCACGCACACGCACAGCTGTGTGGATGCGTCCCTAAACACCCAGAATGGTGATTCGCATAGTTTTCATGAGAGGAGTATGTGTTCTTTTGCTTTGTAGTGCCTGTAGGTAGAGAGAATCACCCATATGATCGATCAAAACTTTTGACCAACCGACCCTGTGTGCAGACTCTCGGGCCGTCAGGGGACGTGCCCTTCCTCTTCTTGATTTCTTGAAACGAGTGGCAGCTGGGAGAGACGGGAAAACGGAGGCCCCCCGACTCAAGAGCATCACATTTGCAGGTGGGTTGGGCACGATTGAAGCGGTGAACAAGGGAGGGAGGGAGAGCTTTGCTCTTCCGCCATGAGAAGGATCAGCTTTCAGTTTGCGTGGATGAGGGAGGCACTCCGTTCGTTGCCTGTTTCGTTCATGCGCATGTCGGTGTCGATCTGCACCTTCTTTCTGTGTACGTGCATGTCTCTCTCCGCAGAATCAACAATACACAACCATGGAAGGATCGAAGGATCGAATCTGCATGCAGAGAACTCTGTGGGACCTGAGGAGGCCTCTCAGGTCTTACCGCTCCTTTTGCCTTCTTTGGAACACCTCTGCTTGAAGGGTCAGTCAGTTACATGCATGTCCATTCATTCATCAAAGTCATGAAGCGAAAAATTTGACCTAGGTGGGAGAGCGGTCGGTGGGACAGTTAGAGGTTGAGATCCGCCTCCTCTTGGGTGTTTATGTGCGGACGAATGGAATGGACTGCAAAGCATCAAAATGCAGTGGGGTGGGACAAAAAAGGAGGGGGGGGGGAGGGAGAGAGAGAGAGAGAGAGAAAATTTGTGAGTGGAAAGTGCTTTTCAAGAGTCCGTGAGGCAATAACAGAGCCAGATAGAGGCGCGGGAAGAGAGAGGCGTCGAATTCAAAAAAGAATCGAAGAGGCTTTCACGAAGCTGGAAAAATGAGAAAACAGAGGAATGAGCAGACAAGCGAGTAAGCAGGCAAATGTACAGGTACCCGGACAAACATGAGGGCAAGCATAAATTGATAATCAGAGACATTCATGGATCGAGTGAATTCATCATGCACGTTCCTAGATTTTCCGTTGAAAATGCTCCCATGCTCTCTTTGCGGCTCTCACTTCAATCTTTGGATAGAGGATTTGTTCACGAAGGGCCTAAGTTTCCTCTCAGTCACTCAACTTCGATCCTCTCGCAATTCTATCGTTGTCTATCTGTTGCTCTTTCATCTCTTCTCCGACGGTGTCGATGGATCGGCTGGAGCGACTTCTTTCACTGCATGCATAAAATGGAATTTTGTTTCTTCTCCATGATCCAAAATACTCATGCGACCTGCATTGCATTGCGCAATCTGGCCTGATCGATGGTCCTGGGTCGACAATCTCTTTTTCTTTATTTGTGATCTGTTAAGTGTGCGATGCGTCTTTGCTGCCTTCAGGCAACCCTCTCGGCTCTGAGGGAATCCGAGCAGTGGCAGAGGGGGTCAAAGAGGGGAATGCTGCCTCCCTCCGTGTGCTTGACCTCCAGGCGACTGGCCTCGAGAAAGAGGGACTGGAGACATTGTGCGAGGCTGTGAGGGAGAAGTCTATGAAAGTGGAGTCTTTGAATCTTTCCGGGAACAAAATTGGGGGGCTGAAGGAAATGCAGGGGCTCTCTTCGGTTCTGTGTATGAGTTCTCTGCCGTCTCTCCGTGAGATTCTGGTGCGAGAGTGCAGGCTGACAGATGAGGCGGTGAAGCCTCTGACAGAGTCGATGGGAAGAAGGGACCTCCCAAATTTGGAGGTGCTGGACTTGGGGGGGAATTGTTTTGAGGGTAGGTTTCTGTGTGATTTGGGAGGGGCTCTTCGGGCAGGGGGGGTCCCTCGTCTGATGGAGTTGAGAGTCAATGATGCTTGGCGCACAGGGCTAGTCGAAAGGAAATTCTCGGAGGCATTCTTTGGCGCTCTGAGCGCTCCCGAGTGCCCATCTGACCTGTGTGTGCGGGGTGTCTGCTTATTCCCTTCGTGTGAAGAGGAAGTGAGGGCACTCGGTGCGTGCAGATACCCCTCTATGCGCACACTAGGCCTCCGCCTCTCTCCCAATCAAGTGACGCCGTTCCTTGAAGAGATGAAAAATGCGGATAAGGGGCGAAAGTATGAGATGCTTGACTTGCATCTGAGTTTTAATGAGAATGCAAACCAGAGGCTTAGGTTGGTCGGGGAGGCGATTGAAGGGGGGCATTTTTGCTGCGTCCGAAAGCTGGGGATCAACACTATCGGTTTCGCTGGCTGGGAGGAGGAGGAGAATATTGAGGAGGGAAAGTCCGCGTTGTTCTCTTCCCTCAGTCACACAAAACTCCCCATGCTTTCTGAATTCCATAAGTGGGGTCCCCCCTTGACAGACGCAGACATCACCCGATTTGCTGAAGCAGTCAGAGTCGGGAATATATCCGGCCTCCGGGTGCTACAGCTGGGAGGGTTACTACCCGAGTCCGCATGGTTCGGTTCTGAAGGGATGGAGGCCCTGATGGGGTCAGTGGTGGAGAGTGCGGAGGGTTTGCCATTTTTGGAGAAAATTCGTTTGTCTTGTACAAGAGCAGGAGAAGGAGGGGTATCATTGGGGGGAGCTTTGATGTCTGGAAAGCTACCTAAACTTTCGGACATTGATTTGTCGAGCTCGCGTCTGACCGACGAAGGTCTCGGGGGGTTGGGTCATGCAGTGAGGGAGGGGGGGCTTGTCGGTGTCGCCTACCTCAATCTGAGCCGAAACGAAGATATTGGAAGAGACTCATGGGAACGTTTCATGAGAGAGATTGTGCAGAGTGAAAGGGGGATGCCGATCGAAATTAAAGTTTTTGAATCTTTCGGGAATGAGTGCAGTCTGTGTCGGGGGTCCTTTGTCAGTCGCTCTCGCCTCCGGCAAGCTTCCCTCTTTAACGTTCTTGGGGCGTTTTTCTTTGAGCCTTGACGAGACGGGGGTGGGTGATCTGGGAGAGGCAGTGAGGGCGGGGGGGTGGCCTCCTGGTTTCACAGAAATGGCCGTCACCCTCGGACAAACCGGCGTCAACCTAGACGAAGTGATCAGAGCAATCGGAGAGAGTGAGATCGGCCTGCCGTCATTTGTGCGCAGTCTGAATCTTTCCTGTGGACGTCTGAGCGAGGAGGCGCTTGCCTCTCTTGCCGCAAATGGGGGGGGGGCGTCTGGGGGCAAACTCTCGCACTTGAAACATCTCGACCTCTCTAGCTGCGGGTTTGACGATGCTAGGGTGAGGAGGCTGGGGGAGGTGTTCTCTGCCCATGAGTGCAGAGAGCTGGAGAGAATCGACCTCAATTATAACCGAATCAGCACTGAGGGTCTTTCGGCCTTTCTCGAGGCTCTGAGCCCCCAATCACTACCGAAACTTAGAAGCTTGAGTTTGAAATCGCAGAACACAGTTCAAGGGGAGGAGCTTGGAGTCAGAGAGCAGAGAGAGACTCAATTCATATCTGCCGTTTCCCGTCTGCGAGCAGCCGCCCAAAGAAACGGGAAGCTGCTGAAGTGGACGGAGAGATGTTCCTAAAGAAGGTAGCGCACCATGTGAGTCTTAAGTGGGATAGGACGTACAGGCAGGTGTGCGCATACATGAGAGCAAGAATGCAGACAGCGCACCACAGAGCAGCCAGCGGGTGCCTTCGAGGCACCAGCGAGGAAGTGCGAAGAGTGAGCGTCGAGGGAGGGGCAGCGGAAGCGGCCGCACTTGGGTAGAAGGAGGGATGATCAGCCTTTCCTAGCGGATAAGGCAGGGTCGTGGGAAGGCATGGAGAGCCCATAGATGATTAAGAGTGCTGTCACTGCTGTTGTGTACTGGTTTCTAGCTTGCGTTTAGAAGTACCATTAGCTTTGCAAGATGGTCCTAGAGGCTACAGTTGCTAATTGGCTTTCAAAAATAGTCAACATTATCCGACTCAACAATAGTCAAATATGGATTCATGTAGATAGGTGTGGTCCACCGACGGTATGGATGGATCATGGATGTATGATAGATATGGATGGGTTGGTGAGTGCAAAGTTAGGAGATGATAAATTATAAGATGAATGTCATAATATTCTATATAATATTGAAACCACCCCTATAGGCCACTGGTATGCCCCATCGTTAGCCAGCCTCAGCCAGGGCCTAAATGGTAGTTCTCCAGCTTTAAATGCCTCAATCTATAGGCCTTAATTTAACTATTTTTATTAATAGTACATTAATGCTAGCATTAATAATTTTGTAACTGGTCTCCTCCGACGAAAAAATACATAAATAAAATGCTAGATAAAATGATAAGCTTTCGTTTGGCAAGTCAACACAGGTAAGGCAGGTTGAATTCTAGGTTGAATTAACGAACTAGTTCTTAGCAAACAAGCTTAAGACCTAGCTTTATAGGCTTTGCAATCAATGCAACGCAACTGATGCTTTTGACTCTGTGTTTGTAGGAGTGCAGATGGTTGACACACATATAATCACATTATCAATAATAGCACCACGCAAGCGCGGTTTCAAGGCCGTCAACAAACAGTCTTAGACTGCGGAGGATACAATCCCGCGCCCTTTTTCATTTCTCTTCATCGAGAGAGCCTCCCTGTCCATTCCAAACCCCACAAATCCATCCTTCCCGTCTCTGCACATCAACGAAGGCACACACGGGAATTAAGTGTTGCATTTCTATACACGGCTGCCCCTCCACCCCGGCCTTCCCCCCCCCTCCCCGCGCACGAACACCTTCAGAATGCGAGTGAGGTGCAAAGCGAGAAAACAGAGTGCAAGGAGGAGAGGAAGAGAATAGAATACATGTGGCTGACCGACCAGCCTGAATAGCAAGCAAGTGCATGCAGGCGGCCGGCCGCTGATCGAGTCATTGCCGCAAAGATCGAAACAAACAACGCTTCTGATTATTCGAATTATCAACTGTTCCCCCCCGGCCCTTCTCTGTGTGCCTCCTGTAACATCGCCACCGTGGCTCTGTATGTCCACCTCTTTCCTTCCTGACGCTTTTCTCTGTGCCTTCCTTTCTTTCGCTTGTCCTCCCCCTGTTCTGCAAGACCCCCAAAATGACCAGAAGAGAGTGCGAGTCAAAGCTCCACTCGATGTCCGGTTTCCTTTTTTCTTGTGCTTTTCTTTTCTTCGTCTGCAGCTGTTGTGTCACACACGCACGCGCGCGCACACACACACACACATACACACACAGGCAGAGAGAGAGAGAGAGAGAGAGAGAGAGAGAGAATCCGAAAGTCCTCCCCACCTCCCTCCCTTCTCCTTTTCGAAATTCTCTTTTGAGGGAGTGCGTTTCGTCGTTTTCTTCGAGTGATCTAGCTTGTCGAGTGCACGATCCTGCTGAGTTGATTGAGTTGAAGCTTCTCACACCCACCGAGACGAGGAGAGAGAGAGAGAAAGACAGAAAGACAGGAAGAACGAAAGAAAGAAAGAAAGAACGAAAGAACGAAAGAAAGAAAGAAAGAAAGAAAAGATCGACAGACATCTCAGGATCGACAGGCCGGATCGATTTGTCGATTTGGATGCCCTCGCGGGGGGTTCATCTCCTCCCCTCCCCTTCCCTTCCCTTCTTTTTTCCCTCCCTCCTTCCGCATGGATGCCGCAACGGAAGGGAGGGAGGGAGGGTCTGTATGACATGACATGACAAGTAGAGTGAATTCAGCAAAGGATGGCTGCACTCGATCGTGAACAATCACACCTAGAGTCCAGGATGTTCTTCATCTCGGTCAGTCAGCCAGAAGGGGGGGGAGGGAGGGAGGGTTGGGGGGAGTCAGCCGGAATTCAACAGGCATGCATTGAGCGATGGGGGGGGGGGGGGGGGGGGGGGGGGAGGAAGAAATGCATCCAAAGCCAACATCTCTCCTCATCTCACGTCATGTCAAAACAACACAACAAGACCAAAAAGAAAATAAGGGACACACAAAACATGCACATGCCATTGGATACATGAACAAATTCTCTGCATCATTCAGCTCTTTCCAGGCTTCCCCGAGCGCCAACTGAGAAGAAGACATGTATGAAAGGAAGAAGGCCAGAAAGAAGGAGGTAGACGCAGACAGAAAGGCAGGCAGGTAGATGTGTGGTGGAGACCAGAGAGCAGAGAAGACGAACGAAAAAGAAGAAACAAGACTGAGGGAAGGCACGAGGAAGAGAAAAGAGGAGAGAAGCAGGTTAAAGGAATTCATTGGAGAATTCAGGGAGCAGCTTTCTCCCCCTTTCTCACATGCACCGACAAGACAGACCCCCACCCACCCATGCACCCCCTCCCCCCCCTCAAACACACACGCACCAAACTGCCTCGGCGTTTCTTCTCTCCCTCACACACACACCCCACTCCCCACCTTCCTTCCTTCCTTCCTTCCTGCCGTCACTCAAAAAGGGGGTCCCCTCTACCTCCGTCCCTCCCTTCCTTCTTTCCCCCCTATCTTTCCTGCCCGCCCTGTTGTTCATTCTTCTCTCGTCCCTTGCTACTGAGCCGCTGCGTATTTTTGAGTCCACTCTCTCGCGTTCTTCTCGTAGGTCGCCTTGTCCGTCCGGTACAGCTGGGCAAGGTCTGGATTTAGAGGGTGATCTGCTTCCTTCAGCAATCGTTGCAATTCACGCACACACACACAGGGGGGGATTCGACATTCAAATGCTTCTGAAATTTTTCAAGGAAACATGTCTGTCTGTATACATATAGATATCATTTGGATAAAAGGAAACGAGAGACGCGGCCGGGACACAGAGGAAGGACGTCGGTCGTTGCAGTGAGTGTGGTCGGTCGAGTTCACGCGAAGAGTGTGGGGAGAACAGACACAGAGACAGAAAGGAAAGAGGACTGCGTCACGCCAACTGACTAAGTCTACGGTCAGTGAACTAGTGAGAAAGTGTGTGCATTCTTTGAACCACGCAACAATGCATTCACTCAGTGCGCCCCCAACCACTCGCCGAAAGAATTCCCACCCAGCCATCCAAAGCCATCCATCCGCCTGACACCCTAACTGTCCCACCAACCCACCCACCCGGGTTCGGTTCCTCGAGAAGCTGCCCGACCGACAGGAGCGTCTGACCGATCGACAACGCAGGACTCCACCTGCTCACAGACACACACACACACACACACACACACGCACACACACACACACACACACACACACACACGCACACACACACACACACACACAGAGAGAGAGAGAGAGAGA
>JAHBMJ010004016.1:17500-27358 GCA_018398765.1 Chromera velia | reverse complement strand
GGGGGTAAACAGAAAAAAACCCGTAGGTGCATAACATTCTCTTCTTCGACCTGTGTCCGATCCTTCTTTGCGATCCTTTCTTTTCTTTTGCAGATGACGAAGGGAAGGGGATTCGACCTGACGGACCGGATGCAGAACGCGACTCGGGATAACGGCGTTCCCCTTCTGACAGATTGCAAGGTCCAGAGGTTCCTGAAGGACTCTGAAGGACTGGTGTCAGGGGTGGTTTACGAGAATCAGGCTACAGGGGTGACTCATGAGATGAGGTGCTCCGACGCTGTACTTCTCTGCACTGGGGGTTTCTCTCAAGACCGCGCTTTCCTCGCATCAGCAGGTTGGTTCATTAGTCCGTCGGTCGGTCGGTCCGAAGCTTGATGGTTGAAGGGACGGTCGTCTAGCTGTCGTGTTTAGTTTTTTCATTTATTCACTCATTCATTCATTTATCTTCTTTCGATCTTTGACCAAGGATCGAAGGAAGAACCCCGGTGCCCCCCCTGCCTTTCCTTCTCCCTACAAATCCGCTTCCTGGAAAGGGTGCTTGTTTTTTCCGTTCCTGTTTCTTTTGCTTCTTTCTTCCTTCTTTCCTTCCCTTCTTTTTTGCCTTCCCCTCTTTGTTCCTTGCGTCCGTTCACCCTTTCTTTTTTCCTTCGTTCCTTCCTGATTCCTTCCTTCCTTCCTTCCTCTCGCGTCTTCAAGCAATCGAATCAACAAAAACGATGATGCATTCAGAAGAGGAGAAGTACCATTCCTTTCTTCCTACTTGCTTGCTATCCTGCCTGCCTGCCTGCCTACTGCGTTCGTTTTTTTTTGTGTTCTGCATTGGTCTTCCTTCTGTCGATTCGAATTTCTCCTTCTTCCTGCATGCGTCGTCTTACATGTGATTCTCTCTCTATCCATCTTGTTTTCCATTCCATTCGTTCCTCTTCTTTCCTTCCCCTTAACTTAAATCCGGCGACAGATGCATACCCTATCCTTGACTGCGTGTGCTTGCCGCTTTCCTGCAGGTGCCCAATTCCCTGCAGATCTGAAAAGCACCAACCAACCGGGCGCAACCGCCGAAGTCCTCCAGGCAGCAGTGGAACAGCTGGGCGCCGCCACAACAGGGCTCCACCGAGTGCAGCTGGGCCCTTGGGCGTCGCCCGACGAGGAGGGCTTTGGGGTGGGCCCAGGATTTGCCATGGGGTGTGGTTTTCCGCATGGAATTTTGGTGGATCCTGAGACGGGCCTTCGATTTGTCAATGAATTGGCCAGCAGGAAGACGCGGGCTGATGCTTTGCTGAAGATCGGACACCCATCTGTGTTGGTCTGCGATTCTGTCGGTGTTCAGTTCGCTCTGTATGGTATGAGGCGAGCATTGGAGAATGGTGTTGTATTCAAGTTCGATTCTCTTGAGGAGTTGGGAGCATACTTTCGCATCCCCATTGCACCTTTTCTTGAAGAGGTGCAGCGATACAACGAGGCAGTTGCGGCCGGGGTGACTGATCGGGTGGGGAAGCGTGCATCACCCCTAACAAAACCCATTGAAGAACGCCCTTTCTATGCGATGAGATCTTGGCCAAAGGTCCACTACTGCTGTGGGGGGTTGAAAATCGACCAGCACGGTAGGGTCCTTTCTGCCTCTGACGGTCTCCCAATTCCTCGTCTCTTTGGCGCTGGTGAGGTTACAGGGGGGGTGCACGGGGAGGATCGGCTGGGGGGGGTATCCACTGTGGACTGTCTCGTATTTGGTCTGCGTGCTTCTGAAATGATCTTGAGAGGTGGGGGGGACGCGGAGAAGGCAAAAGAAGAAGCCACCGAGCTGAAGGAAGGGCTCAAAGCTGCCTAGTGTACGTGTCAGAATTGAGTCTCCAAAGCTCAAGCAAGAAAGGAAGAAACAAAGAAGAAAAGTGGGTTACTGAGAAATCGGACGGATGAAATGGACAGACCAAGAAGAAGAGAACCTTTACAAGGTGCTCCGCAAAAAGGGTGAAAGGAAAAGAAAGGGAGAAAAAAAATCATAACACTGGATATAAGAGAATCCGACAGTGAGTGAATCAATGACTTACTGACTGACCAAAAGTATAGGGGAACAGGGAGGGGAGGACTCCAAGGGAGGGAGGGAGGGAGGGAGAGCGAAAGAAAGAACGATCGAAAGGATCCTTCCCTTCCCCCTCGTGCGTGCATACCTTCACCCTCCTTTCGATTCTTTCTTTCTTTCTTTCTTTCTTTCTTTCTTTGTCTTTCTTTCTTTCTTTCTTTCTTTCTTTCTAGCTCTTCTCTTCTCTTCCTTCTCTCAGGATCTCATTCTCTCTCATCGCTCGAATCCTCCCCCCCCCATACAGAGAAGAGATAGCGAGTGCCTGTGTGCAGGAGAGCAGAACGATCCCTCGTGCGAGTTCAGCAGGGGGCAGAGAGAAAGAGAGGCAGAGTTTTAAGGAAGGAAAGGAAGGAAAAAGGCTTTTTTTCTTTCGAGGGCTTTGGTCGATCGAGCACTGCAGTGACTGTCCTGGCCTGGCCTGGCAGATGGATTCATTCATTCATTCGTTCATTCATTCATTGCATCCTCGTGCAATCAATCAAGTTTTCCTTCGACCGTTGGGGGTTCTTAACTTATCTACTCCCTTTCGAGCATTTCGTCAACATGCAGGATTGCTCATACAGTGCCAGACCCTGTTTGTGTGCGTGCGTGTGTGTGTGTGTGTGAGAGAGAGAGAGAGAGAGAGAGTCTCCTAGATCAGCTAGGGAATCTCAGAACAGAACAAGGAAGAAAGGAAGGGTCCTACAAAAGCGTGCAGGGAGGGAGGCGGCACTCGTCGATAAACCAGCGAGAGAAGAGAGGCTTGTTCCGCTATAACGAAGAATCTACCAGCAGCACCTGGGTGCTGCTCTTTCGCGTTTTTCTCCTTCTTTCTGTTCTCCTTGTCTCTCTCTCATTTCGAGGACGAAAGGCATCGTCGCATTAGTCTGTCGATGTGGTAAGTTCTGCCAGTTGCATTTGTCCATGGGTGCACGCCTTTTGTCTCCCTAACTTACCCTCTTCTTGCCCTGCATTTTGTCGGCAATGCACCACTAATTGATCCTCACACGGGTAGTCTCTTCATGAGTCAATGTGAGACTTTCTTGCCCACCGTGTTTTGCTTACGGCTAGCTGTATATCTTTTTCCTTTCCTTCCTTTCCCGCTTGCCTGCCAGAAAAAGCAAGGCGAACGGTGATCAATCAAAATGATCGATGAGTCTTCATTCTAATCCATGATGAATCAGTGATCATGAATGTCAGATGATATTAGATCGACGATATAGTAAGAAAGATGATGATTGATTGATTGATTGATTGATTGATTGAAATGGCGGGAGGCGCCGTTAAAGCGGCCGTTTAAGCCGGTAAGCTAGCCGGTGAGCCTCCGTTTGCGGCGTTTGGTAACATTAGTTTTTGGCTAACCACGGTTACTACTGTAGTAACCAGCATCGTACATCATCTGTTGTTATATATTTTTACAGAATCCTTTTCAGTCATTCGGTGCACCCGAGTTCATGATGGATTGTCAGTTCAGGCTAGAGTAAACAGACCGCTTCATGAGGCAAAAGAGAAATGAATGGATACACTCCATCACTGCAAACGGAAATAGATGCCGTGGCCCCCGCTTTGGGCCGCCCGCAGTGTGGCCCCGCACAGGCATGAACGGGACAGCCAGAATGGACATGCCAAGACCACCGCAAGGTCCATGCGGAACGCAATACAGCGGCATACAACATTTTGGCTTTTCTACACCGTTGAGATCGACACTCTTCTACACAATGGCTTCCATTCTCTGCGTATAATTCTAGATATAATTAATGTTCATTTTATCCTACGCAAAGCGGTATGCCGGCACCAGTGTGGCACCAAACTCTAGACTGTATGCAAGTAGTACATGTTACATAGCTAGGTACACAATTTCGATCCATAATTTTTCCTAAAGTTCCTTCATTTGGGGGTCACAGCAGCTTTAAATTACTCTATAGCTTTTACTAGAGCTTTTACTATATGTAGTCTTGTGAATACTATTTTTTACCTAGTTTTTTACTAATTTTTTCCAGAAGGATTCTGGAAGGATTCTACCAGGAATTTTATATAATTATATGTATAGTAGTAAAGATAGCTAGAATTTAAAGATAGCTAATACTATAACTCAGATCAGATCTATATACCTAGTTCTACATATGCACTGCCTACTAACACACTGCGGCACTGGCAACAAAGGTAGCAGCTAACATTTCTTTAAATATTACTTTACTAGTCACTTTAAAATTTTAATTTACTTAACCTATTAATGAATAAATGAAGTTGGCTTTACTAGAGTGGAGCCGTGCTCCCAGCAGCCCATGTTCATGCAAGAGATCGTCAATCACTCAACTCTAGAGATAAGGTTAAGCGCGAGATCCCCTGAAGTGCTCACTTAGTGAGCTCACGAGCAGCATGCGCGTTGGAGGTGGTAATAGAAGACTCGAACAGAAGAAGAAAAGGTCGCATTTACACAGAAATAGGCGTGCACAATGAGTAACAAAGATCGCAAACGGCTCTGCATGCTTTATACGGATCGACTTGTAAAGCTAAAAGCAGCATCTTCCTCGCTTCTGTTTCGGCTGCATCCGATCCCTCAATTCCTTCTCTCTGAATCCTTTGCTTCACTTTCTTTCCCTCTACCACTTTGTTTAGTTTATTTCTTGCTTCTACCCAACTGGAGCATACTGAAAGCCAGTGCCAGAGATCATCAATTTTTCTTCTATTTGAACAACCCTCTGCCAGACAAAACACCTCTCCCGGAGAGTTAGCCCCCCCCGTCAGACCCTTCCGATTTAGTGTCAATGCCCTTAGGAGTGGCTTAATCTTCTCACATAAGGCACTTCTTGGCAGACAGGACATCCGTACCTTGGAGCTATTCTTTGAAGACAAAAGAAATAGAGAAGAACGTGTAGAAGACGGAAGAGCTCTCTGTAGTCCTGATAAAGAGGCAGACAGGGGGAAGTTGCCCTTTTCTTCCCTGTCTCCCCTTTTCATGCATTCCATTCCCCAGGTATCCTTAATTTTGGCAAAAACAAACAAATTCCCCTTTGGGGCCCATCTTTCTGAGCTCCGGACAGGGAGAGACGTCAAAAAGTCAAGGCAAGCCCATCTGAACAGACCATTGACAGCTCTTCTTTGCTTCTGCCCCGCTGGACCCTTCCATGAATTCAAAAGAGCCCGAGGAATACGGAGATGTAAAGGGCTAAGTGCAATCCAGAATAAAGCAAAACGAGCATACAAGAACACGCGAGCAGACATTAAATTAACAGCCAAAAGAGAGGGTACATGCAAACTCCTGACCGGAAGTCGGGCCGCCCATCGAACAAACCGGAGCCGCAAGTTGTCAATCGCCTCCCAGTCTCCCTGTCTTATCGGAAAACACTCCAGGTTATAGAGTGCCACCGGCTCCCAGTATACCTTCAGCAGCTGCATCTTTCCCCTGAGAGGCAACCCAGACAGACTCGCAGCCAGACCAATCACCGCCCCCATTGTATGCTCTGCACTGCGTAGGCGTGTTTCAATCGACCGAGTCAAATCCCCTCCCTCAAACAGAAGGCAACCCAAATATTTGTACTGATCACACCAGTCTACTTCCTTCCCTTGCTACAAAATCATGCCGTTACAGTCCTCGCGATATTCACAAAGGCGCAGGACCTTGGTCTTCTTCAGATTGACATTCAACCTCCACTTTCCGCAATACCCCTCCAGGGCATCGAATTTTGCTTGGAGGTTGGCTGCTGAGTGTGCAAACAAGATAAGATCATCAGCGTAGCCTATACTTCCCAAACTGGCCCCAGCAAGGTAAACCCCCTCCGTTTCCTTTCCATCTCCCCGTTTTCCTTTCTGAATCTTATCATGCAGGTCATTAATGAATAATAGAAAAAGCGACGGGGACAACGCATCACCTTGCTTAACCCCTGCCCCCTCCGGGAATAAAGCCGAGTCCCCATTGACTCTCGCTTTCACGCCTCTATACATTGATGCAATTATCAACAGATCTCTCTTCTCTATTCCCTCAGCCTGCAGCTTTGCCAAAAGCTTCAGCCGAGGGATGGAGTCAAACGTCTTTGAGAAGTCGACAAATCCGCCCAGGAGCCCCTTCTTGCCTCTTCTGCATTCCTGTACCAAGCCTACCACTGCTCCGATCCCCTCTCTTATGCCCACCCCTTTCCTAAACCCGATCTGTCTGTCATCAAAATGAGCTTGCTGACGGATTCTATCATCCATAAGGAGACCAAAGAGCTTTGCAAGGGGGTTAACGACATGGACTGGACGCCAGTCATTCGGCTATGGCGAAGGGGGACCTTTCGGGACGGGTACGATTCTCAACAAATTCCAGTTATCAGGCCAACATGCATATGCATGCATTAAATTAAAGAAAACAAATACGCTACCTTCTACATGCATTAATTAATCATACTACCTTCTACACAGTATGGTTAGGAGTTACTACTGGCCCTTTTTAGCCAGTAGCGAGTTACCATCAGTTTGGTAACCATGAGATAGTAACCGGCGGACTTGAAAACGTGTACCACTAGTACCATTACCATAGTAGTTAAAGAAAAAACTCTAGTAAAAACAGTTGCCCTGAAATGATTATACTCAAATAAAATATGCTATACATAGTGATATACTAGTTAGAGTTAAGTCATAAAATGATGAACATTGAGTTTTACTAGAATAAACTCTTAATGAATGCCAAAAATATGATTTTTATTAGTCTAAATTAGTTTTATACGTTAAGTTTCACCTAGAGTTTAACTCAGAATGTGCATGGCCAAATCTGCCTGTTTTTAGCTACTACCACTACCATTGGAACAGTACTACCGTAACCATAAAATTGGTAACCGGGCAGCCTAGCGGCTGCCTAGTAACCATCCTACTTTCGTTACTCCTAACCGTACTGTGTACTACCTTCATAATGCTTTTAAAATTATGCTTATACAGTCACCCGTGTTCATGTTTTTTTGCATGCGATATCTTCCAGTTGCGCTGGTTTTGTTTTTTTATAGCAGTATCTCACTTCCAAATTTTACTTGCCGAAATGTATTTAATCATGCTGCCACCTTCGCAGGTATGCTGCGCCCTTCTCCAGTCCCCCTCTCATGCTTCCATTCGACACTGATGTGCCGGTCCTTTTTCTTTTCATCACAAAAGTCGGAGTGCTCTCTCCAAATCTCGCCCGTCCCTTTCTCTGGAAAATTCTGCTCTAAGCCCTTTTCTCTGTCCTCGTTTTTCCATGCAGTCTCTTTCTCTCTGTCGGCCTCAAACTTCTCCCTGACCTTCCCCATTTCGTTCTCTGACACATTTTCGAATGAACTCGTTCTCAGCCCTCTCTGCAGTCTTCCAAGTTGAATGGCTCCGCCCCCCTCTCTCTCCGTGTTGCCTCTCTCAGACAGCCGAGAAGATGTACTTAAGGAAGCGGCTGCCTCACCCTCGCTGTCTCCAAGGAGAAAGAATCTCTTTGTTGCACTTTTACGACCTCCGCCATCCTTTCTTTTCGAATTTCCATACAGAGGCCGGGTTCGCAAATGGTGCTGTTCCTCTATCCGCTCCTGCTTTTCTCCCTCCCTCTCTCTCTTTTCAACCTCGACCTCACTCCACGAATCGGATGACTGTTCCCCCCCTTCTGCTCGTCCCCTGCTGGCCCCCCTTGGTCCCTCCTTTCCCTGTCCAGGCTGCTGCTGCTGACGATTCCCCCCCGTCTGCTGATGCATCATCTTCATGGGCTTCTGAGACCTCTCCCCGACTCGGAAAAAAGAAGAAGAAGAGGAAGAACACAACGAGACGCTCGGGGCGCCGGCGTCTGACTCAAAGGAGCTCGTCTTGTCGTACACTCTGTCATCAATAAGATCTCTCTGCACGCAGGCAGCCGATACATGCAAAGCGATACAAAGACATGCATGCAGACATGCAGACGCCCCACAGGAGAAATGCAGGAACGGAGAAAAACGTGGAAGCGAGAGAGAAAGGAAGGAGGGAGGAAAAGGGCAAGCAAGCAGAAAGAGAGAAAAACATGAATGAATTTAAAAGGAAGTAAAAGAAGGTATAACGGAAAACAAACACAAAGTGACTGAAAGAAACAAAGAAGAGAGACAGGCAAATCAAGACAGACAGGCGAACAAACAGAAAGAAACATAAATTCCGTGAGACGGAAAGTGAGAGGGAATTCATGACAGAGGGAGAAAGAGAAAAAAGGGGGTAACTCTCTCATACTCTCAGACTAACACGCCCACCCATGCTACTTTCTATTCACGCTAGTCCTTCCGCCGAGAGGGACATCCACACGCACTCACTCCCTCTCACTCACTCTGGCTGTATGCCGTGTCAGGGAGGCTGATGAGTGTCTTCTTCTGCCTTTGTCGTCTCTCATCCCATCGTTCAAATGAGAAGAAGTGCCCCCAACCTGACGACGTTCTCCCTGCCCGAGGTCCTCCCTCTCCCATTCACTTCCCCGTACCTCAGCCTGCCTCCGTCTCTGTGCCGAGGCAACCTGAGAAGACCTGAGAGAAGAGAGCTCAATCCCGAATTCCGATGGATTTTCCTGAACCCCCCTCCCTCTTGCTCTTGCTCTTGCTCGTCGCGCCACCCCCCGTTCCCCTTCCCCTCCCTGTCTTCCTGTCTCTTCAGCGAGCGAAGCAGCGAACCGTCGCATTGAAACCTCCCATGCCGAACGGACAGAATCCCTGAGAGAAGAAAGAGAAAGAGAAAGAGGCGAGCCGGACCAGCCGCCGCCCCTCTGTGTCCCTGTTTGTGTTTGTGCGTCTAGCAGGACGCTGAGAAGGCACGACGGAGGACACAACGCCACTCCGAGAGCCTCGAACCCTCTCATTCTTCCTTCCTGAGGTCGCATGCCGTCTCGCTGGCAGTGCCTCTGCGGGTGTTGTTGTTGTTGTTGTGAATGACTCGAAAGGGAAAGCGAAGAGGAAGGAGAAAGCGATGGGAGCTCTGACTGCATGGGGGCGGCTTGTCGTCGTCCTCGTCCTTCTCCTTCCCGCCGCTGTCCCCCATGGTGGCAGAGACGGCGCCCCCGGTGTTCGGAGGGTGGGGGATTCTGGGGCCNGGGGGGGGGGCAGAGGGCAATGCCATGGAGATGGAAGAAGAAGACGGAGGATGACGGGGGCCCTCTCTGTCTCCTTCTGCCTGCTCCTCTGTCCGTGCCTGACCGCTCTCCCCGTCTCTCCCCTGAATGTGCGTGTTCACACGAGGAGGGGGGGGCGGCTGCTGCTGCTGCTGCTGCTGCTGAGGGACCAGTTGCACTCCTTGAGGAGCTGCAGCTCCCAACAGGGGGCTTCTTAGGTTGCTCCCTGTCTGCATACGCACATACGCACACGCAAACACACCCGGGAGACGGGAGTGGTATGCGAAGGAGAGAGAGATACACCCCAATAGACACACACACACACACACACACACACAGAGCGACAGAGACACAGAGCTAGACAGAGAGTGAGTGCAGAAGAAGGCGATACAAAAGAAAAATGGAAGAAGGAGATACAAAAGAGACCAAAAATGGAAGAAGGAGAGATAAAGACGACACAAGAACAGAGCCTCTTGCGCCTTTTCCTATACTCTGCAGCCCCCTACCTCCTCTGCTCCTTTTCTTTTTTTATTTCTTTCTTTTCCCCTCTCCTTTCTTCACGTAGACTTTCTCTCTGCTTCTCTCATCTATCGTCGGTCACATGTTTGCCCTGGAAGGAGTAGTTCTTCTGAACGGAGCGCTTTCTCTCTGTCTTTCTCTTTGTTGTCTCTTCTGCTCTGCTTCCGTTCTGTCTCGCTCCCCCCTAAATTTTTCTCTTTTAGGCTCAGAGGAATCTGACGAGGCGTTCCGTCAA
>JAHBMJ010004016.1:0-12500 GCA_018398765.1 Chromera velia | reverse complement strand
AAGAAAATTTCAGGGGGTCGCGCTCACTTCGCGGTGAGTCCTTTCGCTTTGCTTGCCTTCGGGTGCCTTCCCCCCGACCCTTCTTTTTTTCTTTTTCTCTTCTCTTCTCTCTTCATATTGTTGTAATACTGACGCGGACACACGAAGGGGGGAAGGACGAAGTGAAAATTCTCTTCTCTAACGACCAAGAGACTGGCTGGCTGGATAGATGGCCGAGTGTCTCTTTTTTTAAATTTCCTTCTGCGTGGCAGCACTTCACGGACACACAGACTACACGGACATGTCGTCTTCTCTCTCCTTTTTCTTCGTGTACAGAAGTATGACTTTTTTCTTCCCCTTTCATACAATGAAACAAGACAAAATCAGACAGACAGACAGACAGACTATATGTTTCTTCTTCTCCCTTCTTTTCTTCATGAACACACAGACAGAAAGAAAGAAAGAAAGAAAGAAAGAAAGAACGAAAGAAAGAACGAAAGAAAGAAAGAAAGACAGAAATGAAGAAAAATAAAGAGAGACGGACCTGGAGCAAAGGCTGCAGGCCCATGCCAGTCAGAATTCCCCACATCAGCTTGCCCTCTATCAAGTACATCAGTGCCCCATAGACCCTGCATGGAGACGCATGCACCCACTCATACTTACATACGTACATACACACACACACACATACATACGTACGTACGTACGCACACACACACACACACATACATACGTACGTACGCACACGCACACTCACACACTCACGCTCAGACGCTCAGAGACTCTCTCTCTTCCTCTCTCTCTCTCTCTCTCTCTCTCTCACGGACACAGAGAGGGAAAGAGAGAGAGATACATGTATATCACGCTGAAAGAAACAGACAGAAAGGCATAAGGGGAGAGGGAGAAAAACACACAAGTGATGCAGAGACGCAGAGAAGATGAGAGACAGCTGCGCAAGAAGGAACAGAGAAATCTCGACCGACCGACCGACCGACCATGGCGCCGTGAGAGAAGCGAGAACGATGACACCTAGCAAGTGAAAGCCGAGACGAATGCAGAGAAGACCAATTGTCACCTGCAGCATTGAAGGCGAAATAATTCATTAATTCGCTTTCAAGTGCGATCACCGAACATTCAATCGATCATCATCCCATCCACTAAGTCACTCAATGACTTACTTACTCAATGAATCACTCGCGTGCTAACTCAAATGCTCACTTACTCACTCACACGCTCACTCAATGACTCAAAGGATGCATCCATCCATCCATCCACCCACCCACCCACAAGTCCGTCCATTTATCAATCAAGCCAGCACGCAAGCAAGCGAGCAACCAGACAAGTCACCAACAGAGCATACAATCAGTCAAGCCACAAGCAATCAGTCAATAAGATGTACGCATGCAAGCGAAATAGTTGAACAGTCCGTCTCCGGACCGTCCTGTCCTTTATTCTGCCCACACCCGTCTCCGATTTCTCTCTTTCTTTTTCCTCGCCCATCTTTTTATTTGAATGTTCTCCGTGAGTTTTGGTGCTGGCTGTGGATGACGAGCTGAAGTCTTGGAGACTCTCGCTGCACAACCGTCTCGGATGTATGATCAAGTCACCAACTCAAAAAGAACATCCAGACAAGCAAAGAAAGAAAAAACAATCAGAACACAAGTGAAGGACAGGAAGAGACAGAAAAAGTGGGAGATGCGAAGAGTGCTACCAACCCAAAGGGCGTGTGTGTCCCATCGCTGCCTACTGACCTGCACTGCTGATGAAAGGGCCCAGAAGAGGAGGTTGCACCGTGCACGAAAGAGACGGACGATGGCGGCGCCACTCCTGACTTCGTTCTCCGAAGCTGCGAAGGGAAGCATTCTTCCTTTCTTCCTTGCAAGCGCCTCTTTCACTTAAGCAGCAAAAAAACAAGCGACGAATTGGCTTCCCGCGAACTCGTGAATCACTGAATAGAGGACTCGGAGCAAAGAGACGGACCGGGAGACGGAACCCTCTCAGTCTGCGTTGTCAGTCTACCGGGGACAGCAAGACAAGAAGCCCGAACAATCCTTATTCATATTAGTGTGAAGAATCCGATCTTGCCGTCCTTCCCGCAAAAACCACACCTGCCACGGACATGAAGAAAGGAGCTGCTTTTGGCATTACAGCGGGCTGAAAGAAAGAGAGGCTTAGAGAACATAGAAAAGAGGGCCGGAGAGAAAGAGAGATGAAAGAGAGATGAAAGAGAGAGATAGTCGATCACTCTGCGTATATGCATGCATGGCCCCGGAAAATCTCGCGGAAAGCTATACGAAGCGCGGGGGGCACTGTGGGGGATATCTATGGGGGCACTTATTAATATACCAGATTCACCCATACTTTGCCCACTTTCGCACTGCCTTCCGGGGCCGCCCGTGCATGCATTTGTCTGCCGTCTCTTTTCTGGCTGGAGAGATCGTGCAAAGTCGAGGCAGGGGGAGATCTTGGGTCAGAGCTCAAGTGACCAAATGGGGGTCTCCAAAGTTACTGATTACATCTTCGAGGTCGGGAGGGTCCATAGAACAGCCTTTTCCATCAAATTTTTATTGGAGTGATAAGAACTGAAAGATTTGCCCATCCGTCTCCCTGTATGCCCCTCTGTCCATGTGTGTCGCTTTCTTCTTTCTGCAGGGCACCCACCAGACCGTCTACTCGGGAGGCTGACGACTCTTTTCCCTCTCTAGGTTAGATTGAAGAATCCTGAGCTATGACTGAGGCAGTGCACACTTCTTGTAGGCTGCAATGCATGAGTGCCCCCTCACTTTTGGGTAGGCTTTTTACATGGATTTATTTAAAGTTTTTTCAAACTTGGTATGTTTAGGTGGAGGACCCGAAACCCCGGTGGGCAAAGTATGGTGAAATATACGGTACGTCAGGTATGCAGAGACGTGCACAGATATTGCAGAGATAGTCCAGCCAGTCGAGCCATGTCGAGCCCAGCTATCGATTTGCTCTGTCCTCTGTGCGTCGGTTTGTCTCCTTTCTTCTCATTGTGGCAGAGAAACAGTTTGTACTTGACCCGTTTGTTTTTCTCCTGTCTGACAGCAATATCGAAGCCTTTCAAAAAACAAAGAGCATTCTCGAGCTTATCAGTTTCTGCAAGCGAGGGACGCAAGATAACAAGGAGAGTTGCGACGTTGAGGAGAGCTCCTTAAAAGGCCACAGTCAGGAGGGCAGAGGAGCAAGGCAAGAGGCTGTCAACGAGAAAGGAGGGGAAGGAGTCCACCCGCAGGACAGCCTTCAGGAGAGAATTTTCCCCCGGATACTTCGTTCGATTGGTAAGTGTGAACAACACTTGGTGCAACTTTACAAGTTTTTATCCACCCACATGATAGATCAACTCATCTTACGTCATACATTCAATTGAAATGCCTTTCCTGACTTTTCGTACAGGATCTGTTTGGGTGAAAGCGTCATTGCAGAGTTCCCGTTTGTGGGTGCTTCAGAATCAGTGCAAAGATATCGAGCTTTCCCTTCTTGCTCTCATTTGCCCTAGTCATTAATTTTGCCTTCCCTGCAGTTGTTTGACGAGGAGAGCCCGGGCTACGTGGTACACCCATGCGGAAAGGTGCTGCATGAGTACCTTCCGCTTCGAGATCGTGGTCCTGCCTTTTCCGCGATGCTGTGGGGTGCGGGAAATGAAACGCTGGCAGAGTGTCAGTCGTGTCGTAAAGTCTTCAAGGCCTGTTTGCTTCTTCACTCAAATTCATACCTGCTCTTCTTCTTCTTCAGTATAAAGCTATTCGCCCAGGTTGGCTTTGGCTTTTTTCCCCTTCTCTGCAAGGATCCGTTCGATCGACTGAGGGTTTTCTCTCTGCTTCCTCTTCTCGGTTTCTTCCTTTTCCATTCGGGTCGGCCCTTCTTCCTGTAAGACTTTCGCATCATTCCCGAAATAGCGCTTCCATCAACCCGGGCTCGCTTTTCCCGAATTCCCCTTCTTCCCTAGCTGTCTTGCATGGCGCCCCGGGCACATGCAGGAATTATTATTGTGCTGACTGTCACCCTCTCCCCTTTCTTCATCGATCTGTGCAGGCTATCAGGCTAGGGTATGACACTCTACGGACGATCCCTAACTACATGTGTGATTCCTACAACTTTTTTGATGAAAAAATAAAACTTTAACCTAATTTACAAACTTTAAAAAGCAAAAGAACCCTAAAGAACCACTAATTAGAGTATAGGTCTAAGATTGATTGATTGATCTAAGGTTTAAGTAAGTTCTAAGTGGTTATAGTTGGTTCTGAAGTCGGTGTCACTTCCGGTTCTGGTCATTGGTTCATGAACCGAATGAACAGAGACAAAAACTATTGGAACTTTTCTGAACCAGAAGGAACCCAATCAAAACCGTGAGAACCAGGCTTGAACCATCCAAACCAAGCTCTCAACTGATGATTTAGCTCTCCATGATCGATCAGACTCATGTATGACGGTCAATTAGAGTCATGCATGACCAGACAAATAACATAAATGATCTTAGTCAGTCTCAGACGGTCAAATGAAGTAGAATGAATCGAACCGGTCCCCGCGCGAACGCAAAAACAACGGCCAGACAGATGGAACGAGGCGGGGGCTTAGCCCAGGGCAATAGGGATCCATCTTTTGTTAATGATCGATGTAACAAAGGGGCATGTATGTGATGAGGCAGACACAAAATGAATGAAGGGCTAAGCTTCGTCAAAAGTAAAAGCAGATGAAGAACGGCTTGTCATGAGACAGTGAGAGATGCAGAAAACGATTCCTTGCCTCTGATGCCCTCTTAATACATAAACAAAAGAGAGAAACTGAGAGAAACAAACTTCAGTTGCCGTAGTCCTTGGTGTCATCCTTGAGTACAGCCTTCGCAGACTTGGGAGACGCATTCTCGTTTATCTGCGTCGACCCCTTCCTCCCGGACCCCCCGGCTAGAGTGTCATTCTTTGCCTTGGACGTACCCTTCGAGGGCAGGGTCTGCTGGGCTACGTCCTCTGCATGTGTGGAGAGGATGTGTCCCTCAAATTTCTACATCCTCATTGCCTTCCCAGTCCACCACACTTCCACATGCAGTCGTTTTCTGACTCAGAGGCCAGAGTGCAGACACCGCACTTAACTCTGACCAGACACTACCCCTTTGAAGAGGTTGAATCCTCTCTGCTCATATGATTTTAAATGAATCGACTGCCGTTTCAGCAAATAAAAATTCTAATGCTGTTGTTTTTTCTCCTTTGATAATGCGCCGTTCATGTATGCCTCAATTAGACAACATTCCGATCAGTAACATTTTTTTGGGGGGTTTATGAGACCGTTGTGGTTGAAGATGGTCTGAGAGTTGAGACTGAAGAGCTTGCACGTCTTGAGACAGCCTTTTAAGAGTGAGAAGAGCAGTCTGACGACAGCTAAATACATAGAAAGTGCACAGAAAGTTGGTTCTTGTCAGTTCCAGCCAGTTCAGGTGAGTTCTGTTTTGAGTTCCTGAACCATGCTTCTAGATATGTTGGAACTTTACCTGGCACCTAGCAGTTTTCTTGCCAGAACTGAAAAGATTTACAAGCTAGTGACTCTATTTATTTTGCAATGTGGTTCTTTTTGGCTCAGAACCACAAAAAACATACTTTTAGAGTGTAGGTTTTTGTTTAAAACCCTAGGGGGGGGAGGTTATAATTATTTTTTTTTTAATTTTTTAGTGTCATACCCTAGCTATGAGGAGATCCCCTCCTGTCTTCGTCCGGGAGTGGATGCGTTCTTGCAGGGGTTCAACGAGGAGTGGGAAAGGCGGAAGGAGCGGGAAGAGGAGGACAGAAGGAGACTGCCCATGTGACGTAGGATCAGACATGCAGACGTCTGTGCATTGTGTTCTACCGTTTCTTTCTGCTGACCACAACTAGCTAAAATCCGGCAAGGTTACAGTTCTCAGACAACGGCAAGGAGGTAGGTCTTCTGATTCCTTTTCCCATCTGATTCATTGATGCTGCATCTGTGTATGTATGTATCAGATTCTCTTTTAATTTTGTGGCTCCTGCTCGTTCCAGCATTAGTTCTGCTGCGGTATTCTCCTGGACCAGTATTCTCATTTGTGCCCTCCTTGATCTGGAATATGTAAGCTAGTGCATTCCACCCTCCCGACGCTTGCAAAGTCCGGATGGGTCTCGGCGGTGCATGTGCGTGTGTACATCCAGGTAGAAGAAAAAAGAGTAGCCCGAATATTATGCAAATAAAAAGATGATAAAAAATTTCATATCCAAACAGAAGCACACAGCAGTGCACGGAAGGTGGCTATGATTGTACGCAGACTTTGACTCACTACTTTGAATTGTTATGTATGCCAACACGGTGAAGGAGACAATTTTCCTCCAGACAGCTCGCTCCCCGCTTTGCACACCTGGCTTGCCTGCTCCTAAAAAATAAATTACATATACCCTGCATATGCATCTTCGTCTGTGGATCCTTATTTTCCTCTTTCTCTCTCTCTCTCTCTCTCTCTCTCTCTTTCTTTCTCTCTCTCTCTCTCTCTTTCTCTCTCTCTCTCTCTTTCTCTCTCTCTCTCTCTCTCTCTCTCTCTCTCTGTCCCTCTCGTTCCTCCTCCCCCACCCTTATCCATGTGCAACGGGTACTCAGATCCAGGTCTGGGTGTGGTGTGCTCAGACATCGGCGAGTGTGCTAAGAACTACAACGGCTGCAATCCCCACGCTGAGTCCCTCCACACTGATGGCAACTTCCGGTGCCAGTGCAAGGCTTGCTACAAAGGAGACGGAAAGACGTATATCGACGTGGACGAGTGCACTGCTCTGCTAAGCAGTAGAGGCTGCTGAGAGTGACTGTCTCTAGGGGCGAAGTGATGCTTTTCGAGGCAGCGCTGAGGGTGTAAGAGAGATTTAGAAGGATTGCAGAGAAATGCATGGAGGGGAGGAGGGCCTGACGGCTGCACAAGGTGCCTCCTTGTATCAAAAAGCGGTGAACGTGGCATCAGCAACAACTGCTACAGGGAGGCTACCTGCACAAACACCATCGGTTCGTACAGGTGTGCGTGCAACACTGGCTTCAGCGGCTCGGGTGTGTCATGCAAAGACATGGATGAATGCAGCTGCACCGGCATCCACAACTGTGCTGTACAGTCGACGTGTTTAAACGCTGCTGGCAGCTTCAGTTGCAGCTGCAATGAGGGGTTTGAAAGCGATGGTGTTTTGTGCACAGACATCGACGAATGCACGAGCAGCAGCCACCCCCACAACTGCGCGTGTAAGGCCGACTGCCTCAACGTGGAGGCTAGCATGGAGGGGTCATTCTCGTGTGAGTGTCGGCAGGGGTGGAAAAGAGATAGTATCTGGTGTCTAGGTCTGACGCGTAGAGCCTCCAGCCGGTTGAAAGAGGTGTTACAGCCGGCAGCAGTTGCTGCTGCAACCTTGGGCTCCATTGTCTTTTTTTGCCTGGTGATGTGCCAGGCCCTCAGCAGGATGCCTAAGGACAGCAGATCGTGCCTAGTGACGTGCCAGGCCCTCAGCAGGATGCCGTGACGAGGAGAACGATCTGGGAGAGACGTACTGAAGGCTACCACTGTGGCCTTATGGGGCCCATGAGGAGTGCTCCAGCACATACACAATGGGGGGTGGGAAGAGAGAGATTCGTCACCGTGTGATAATATTTTTCCTTAGTTCTGTGTTTTTGCTCTGACACTCGATCATCTTTGATTTCTATTCCTTTTTTTCACGTGTTTGATCTTATGCTGGAGTTGTTCTTGCGTTTTGCTGATGCTGTAATAAAGGACGCTCTCTTCTTTCTGACTGTCTGTCTGTTTGTCTCTGTAATCCTGGTAAAGAGCATCTCTCCGCATTAGATTCTCTCTAGGAGAAGAGTGGTGGAAGAGATTTGCCTAAACCAGAGAGCCATCGGTTGAAGCTGAACAGAATAGAGAGAGAGAAGGGAGGAGAAGCAGAGAACGAGAAGGAAAGTTTGAAGGAAGGGTGGCATACAGGGAGAACATATCTGACTGGCAGTGCCGTGAGTGTCTTGTAGAGGGCATCTAAATCTGTTCTTCAACATGTCCTTCTAAATATCCTTTCAACTGCGATCTCGTCTCTTGAATCATCTATCTCTTTCGATCATTTTCGATAGATGAGACATGAAGTAAGTCTCTCTCTCCCCTCTGATATCTGAGCCTGGATGGTTTGCTAGCTCTAGTCTTATATAGTTAATTCAAATAGAGAGAGAGGAGACAAACTAGAGATTCAATGAATTCAAAATCTGATTTGTTGGTAACTTATTGCATCACTGTTGATCACGTATTATAAAGAGTGGTGCAATAAGAATAAATACCATTCTTCTAACATTAAAAAAAAAAAAATCGAATCGCTCTTAGACTACGCGTCGGCGGCATTGCACAGTGCATGATATATATAAGTCGAGACATTTGTTACAGAAAATAAAATAGTCAAAATTGTATATAACTTTAAATGAAAATTCTTTTTATGTGTGTGTATCCGTCAATTAAGTTAATTCAACTATATAGTAGCTAGACTGACAATCGATGTCAAAACTTATTCAAAGATGTTAGAAGGTAAACACGGGGGTAAACAGCTATTTTTTATTCTGTAGATTAAATACTAACTTAAATATTACAAGCGTCAGTCGGGGATTCAGGGAAAAGGAAAGGGGAAATTTAAGAAAAAAGAAAAAGAGAAAAAGAAAGATATCGGATAGAAAAAGGTAGACATGCTTTTGTTCCCCTTCACTATATAGCTCCTTCATCCTTTTCGTGATCGTAAACGTTTTCCCACTTAAAAATAACAAAAAAACAGCTTAGTTCCTCCCTGGGTTAGTAGGTTCCTTAACCGGCCTGGGCCTTTTAATCCTACAGCCTAGCCTACAGCCCAGTATTTGAAATATGACCTTTTCTCATAGCTCAAAACAAGCCCTTTTTTAGCCACTCACGGTCAGTTGTCATGCTATAGTTGTCACGTTTTTGCGTGTGCTTAAATGTTTTCCTTTGAACTCAAGTTTAGAAGAGCCTCCAAGGAGGACTGCCTAGTACACATCGAGCCAATCGGAGTCTATAGATCGGAGTGCCGGAGTCATACCCCAAGATTTTCACTAGGATTTTTACCGTCTCCTCTTAAGTCTCCTCCAATTTTAATACTTCTTCTAGTAAATTTAAAAAAAACGAAAGTGATGAGATTAGCAGGCAGAGAGGGGGAGGAAGAAATTCTTTTCAAGGGTCGGACGGTCGAATGGGTAGAAAGTTACAGATACTTGGGTTGTCAGGTCTTCTGTGATGTGAACCCTCGTAAGTCTGTGACTGCCAGACTTGAAGCTGTAGAGAGGGGAGTGGGAGGGGCTATGGGTTTGTACGCATCAATAGGGACGCTCTCTCTATATAGTCGTATATCCCTCTTCAAGGGGACATGGGAACCCGCCGCCACTTATTCCCTTGAAGCCCTCCCGATTCGAGAATCTGATATCTAATGCTTAGACTCTCTTCAGCTTCGTTTTGTGATTGGTCTCTCCATCTACCCTGGAATTCTTTTGTCTTTCCTACCCTTACAGCCGTTGGGCTGAGGCCTATGAGAGAGATTCTTAGTGTCAGAGTGGGGGGGTATTTGAGAAGTCTTTCCCTTGTGCGATTGGCTTAAAAGTTTGCCTCAAGCGCTGTGGGCATGCCATAGGAGGGGGGAGCTTAGGGCATAGTCCGGGTCGGTAAAGAGGCTTGTGCAACCCATCAGTTCTGCCCTTCTTGAAGGTGAACCTGATGAAGTTGATTTTAGAACCTCAGATAGTAGGCTGAGAAGGGGGGTAAGAAGCAGAGAAGTCAACGAATGGGTGGGAGACTGGGCAAACCTGGTCTCCATAACGGAAAGGAGAGGGGGGAGATAAGGTAGACAAGGAATGCATGACGTGTCTTTTCCTCCGTCTGCCTGCCTGACTGATTATCAGAAGGAGAATAGAAGCAGCCAACGCTTGCAAAACTGATCCTAGGAAGCCTGGCGGAGGGGAAGGGGGGCTTAAGGTCTCCTTTGGTTGAACCACTCGCCAAGCAGTTCCTGGGATCCCCCAAGGCAGTTTTCCACCCTGTGTTGTGTGCCGTTGTTGGAGGGAGGGCAAACCATGGGGGGAAGGTTGAATCAATTTGTAAGGCCTGTGAAGAGAAAACTTGTGAGAAACTGATTGATGACCCGATTCACCGCCTGACAACTTATGTTTGAACGGAAGTGCCGCGGGGGAGACTAAGCGATCTCTGGTATAGGCGACTGGAGCGTATGTCGATAGAAGAAGTATGTGAGTACGGAGAGAAACAGGAGGCCCGAGGGGGTAGAGGGTTGGGGCAGGCTGAGGAGCGTATAAGGCGGTACTTCTCACTTCTTCTTCAGAGGGACGCCAGAAAGGCCAGTGCCGTCATTACTACATGCCTAGGACTAGACTGATCGATCCTGGGGAGCAGCGCTTTGCTAGCTAGTAGTCCTAAGGTTCGGCCACTTTAGGCGAGCATTCGCTAGCGTGCTCCTAGCTTACAATATGACATGAATACTCACAGACTGCCCTTTACCATTGGGATACGATGGCTGGCGGGTTTAGTCACATCATCATCATCAGTACTTCTTTTGTACATTGCATAGCAGCACTGCCTTCTCAAAAACTGACTCTGGAACTAGCTCTAGAGCTGACTGCGGCCCGGGCAGGCTGGGGCAGCGGCCGTGGGCGCGGCTTGTCTGGTTGAGTCTGGTTAACATTGAAAAAAAAGAGTGACATCTAGTAGTGTCATTTATTAAGAAGTAGACTAAGAAATATAAGCCTACTGCGGAACCTGTTAATGAATCAATCAGTCAATCGATTGTAGATTTTATAATACAACTTATATTCAAATCTCACCTAAAAAATCTGGACCATGCACAGTCATGCACATTCAAAAGTCTCTAATTAACAATTTTAGATATTCACTCTGATTTTTTAACATTTTTATAAATCACTTCTTAACGGTAACTTGAATTAATCATTTCTGTTTTTTTTTTTACTTTGCTTATTTAGCATCAACGCAGCCGTGAGGCAGCACTGATGCTTCAAGAGAGTCGATCATCCACACTTCTACATTAACTGCAAAGTCTGCAAAATGGCCCCAGCATGTAAGAATCATGTTAGAACACTTCGATCCTTGATCCCCACGATCGTCATGTGATCGCTCGACCCTGGATGCAGTCCTTTAATTCTCCATGTTATTCCGGACTCTCCTCTCCCTTCCTCTCCGAACGACCAAGAGAAAGTGCTGCACCGGACTCATCCCATCACTCGATCAGCTGGGCCGGCCAGGGTGTCACTTCTTGATCATCCTCAAAAGACTGCACCACATAGTTGGAGTGTAGCGGCTCCTTTTGTGGTGGCAGTAGTCAAGGAGAACGTCATTCCTGCATCACGCACGCCCAAATCACATGCATTCAAAACGTATAAGTCACACATTCAGATTGATGAAGTGATTGATTTATGCCAAACACTGGGTGGAGCTCTGAGCTTCCGGGCGGCGCATACATGCGTCTGCGTCCGAGCAAGGGGGTCCGCAGGATTATGTTGTCTCTTTTACGTCCACAGCCATCACTTGTCTTTAGTGTTCACCTTCCGGTCTTGAAAGGTGATTGATGAAATTGATTGACCTCCTACTCTGAAGCTGTAAGACCTCAACGTGACAAAGAAGAATCGTACGCATCCGTGAGGAGGAAGCAGTCACATCTCTCTGGCTGGATCTGTCTGCCTGTCTGTCTGTCAGTCACCCTTTGTCTGTATCCACGCGCCTGCTTGTCCGCAGCGCACGCAAGCACACGCGCCCTCGTCTGTTCGTTCGTGTGTGTGTGTGTGTGTGTGTGTGTGTGTGTATGTGTGAGTGTGTTTTCGTTTGCGTGTACAAGAGAGAGTTTTGTCCGTTTGTCTTTGTCCGTCGGTCACCCTCTCCCTGTGCGTGGGAGTGTCTGCCTTTTTTTTTTTCGCGGTGCAGGGCAATGGTCACACACAGTTGATTGGTCCTTGTGTCGGATAAAGGATAAAGAGCAGGAAGGAACAACTAAGTGGGGAGAGAGGAAGGGAAGAAGCGCGAAAGAGGAACGTTCTGCATTGTCCCACTGATTTGAGACCTTTCTATGTGAGAATTGTCTGTCTGGAATTCTGAGAATTCTTGGTTCAGTGGTCCGAGATAAGAATGTCGTATGTGATACACGCATTATCACATCCATACACACAGAATTAATTCCAAACTGGACGGATGGCGCTGGTTCGTTACTTTGCTGCTAAGACAACCGTGCGGTGCGGGATTGAAAAGAATGAGGAGAAGTAACAGATGCCAGAGAAATTCAAAAAGGAAGAAGTGTCCACCTGAGCACACAACACGCACGCACACACACGCACAGACACAAACCCAGAGGCACACACACACACACACACACACACACACACACACACACACACTACCTACACCCCACCCCCCACCCCCCCCACACACACAACACACACCCACACACACAACACACACCCACACACACAACACACACACACAC
>JAHBMJ010004007.1:58000-84870 GCA_018398765.1 Chromera velia | reverse complement strand
CCATATAAAGTGTTGTTTAAAAGGAGACGGCAAAGCTTAGCCCACCTCAAAAGTGCAGCCACACTACAGCACCGGTGCACGATCCCCAGCGACAGGCCCACAACAAGTGCACTCTACAGAAAATCTGCATAGCAACGTGGAGCTATAACTGAAAGGAATGAAGCGGGATCTTTTAATTTCTTCCTTGCTTTCTGACAGATGCCTCGGCCTGCAAAAGCATATAATCGGATTTCTACTGTACAGCCGAATATTCGGATTGGGATACGTGCGTCAGTCAAGCGTGGGCCGGTTGGAGCAGGCCGCGGCACAGACGCACGTACGTACGGCGCGGCACTGCATGCCACGCCCGGCATGCACGCAGACCCGCCGGCCCGGCCTGCCACTATGCTACAACACTTCCAACCTTCACTCTCATACACTCCAGGCTCTAATTTAAAACCTTTAAAAACAATAAAAGAATCGTTAAAGATACACTTAAACGATTTTGAATATGTTTAAACTAGTTTAAACTGTTTGTATATTTAAAAAAATTTTGGAGTCAGAATTAGTGTTGGAGTCGGTCTAGTCCCGTTTTCACATGGACTCACGGAACTGCAGACTCATCGGAATAATAGCGAAAGCAACCCCAGCTCCTCAGCAAAGCCGTCTTAATTCCAGTGCTCCCCGCCGCCGCCTTAATTGCATGCATGACAGGCGCGTGCGTTGACGCACGAAACACGCACGCCACACGGTCAAATACAATATATCTTTTTCTCTCACTAAACCCAATTAATTTAAAAACAGGAAATCGTACTGTTTGATCGCTTAAAACTCTTTGTTTTAAGCTTTTAAATATTGTTTACTGCCTAAAAAAGCTTGAGAGGTATGGTGGTTTTGGAGACCGTTTTACTGTTGGAGACCGTTCGGGATAGATTTGTCTTGTAACATTGAAGCCCTCACAAGCCTCCTAAACAAGAAGAGAGAAAGAAAGATCAAGAAAGATTTGTGCGTTCCTTAGGTAGAGCTAGAGGTAGACTAGGTGGTTGTAGGTTATTGTAGGTGGTTGCATATCGTAAGGTGGAAGGCTGATAGTAAGATGAGCCCCAAACAAAAATTGCGGCCAAAAAATTTTGAGGGGGTTAAGCCTGTTTGGATTTGGACGATCCCGCTGGCGTATAACGCCCAAAAACGCCCAGAAAGGCATCAAAATGGTCTTCAGAGGCCGTTGAGTGCAGTGGTGCATGAATTTGGACCAAAACTTTCCGGAGTTGCTCTTAAAATTATCAAAATATGCTGAGACTGCTCAAAAAGCATTCAAAAAGCATACCATACAACATACAAAGAAGGGTCATTTCATCCTTTTGTTTCTTTCTTTCTATCTTATAACAGTTGTGTAGAGCAGTACCGATGGTCAAAGTGATACCATTCCGCTCCTCTAGTACTAGACAGCTTATATCTATGTCGGGATGATTCAGAAGTCTTGCAGCGCAGTTGATCTGCTGTGGCGTGTCTGGCAGCTCCAGTCTAGAGCAGTCAGGAAAGTACCTCCCAAGCTTCCAAAGCAACATTCCTTCTTTCTACCAGGAGACCACAGAATTGAAGGGACAGTCCCTTCGCCCCTTCCGCAAAAAAAATTTTGAGGGGGTTAAGGCGGCGGTGAGGACCCGTGAGGTGAATTTTTGTTCGGGGCTCATCTTGCTATGCTACCGCTGCCGCGACAGTGCCGCGCCTTGCGATGTTGGTGAAAAAAGTGGCTAAAGTAGTAATCGAATCCGAAACTATACGCATATGATTCAAAATGCGATGCTCAGGAGAGTCTACCAACTGAACTGTATGTCACAAAGATTTTTGCCTGCCGGAGACTATATAAAGATCTTCGCCGTTCCTTTGCCACATGACGGTTTGTATAGCGATCATGCATAGCAGATTATTTTGATGTATACATGCGCTGATAGCCGATACTTTCGCAAATAAGAACATAATTTTACGTGACATTGATCCCCCCCCCCCCTCCAAAAGATATGGAGAGCTGCGATATGCGAGTACGTGCGATCTCAGGGCCTCTCGGCTGATCTCAGCAAAGCTGAGCTGCCCCCTGCAAGGCGATTCCTACGTTGAGTCCTAGTGTTGAGTCGAAAAAGGGGACATTTTAGATCGGGTCGCACAGTGGCCACGGCATGTATACCTGAACAATTAATACAACCTTAGCCTATATAGGGGCCATTTACGGCTGTTCTTCGTACACACGCAACTTCGGCGTGCAACAACTCCCGTGTTAAAAACTATAAACGTGTACAACATTATGATGTAATATATATGTACAATGATGCTTTTTTAAAGCCACATACTATATTACTCAGTTCCTCTATACCAATTCTACAGCTGCACAGACCTATATCGACTCATCAAAGCGCCCGTATGAAGGTCAAAGATTTCCAGAGAACTCACGAGCTGGATCCTCTTTATTGTGAGGGAAAGTTTAGAAATTTATATATACATGCCGTTGCTTTGTTCATATTGATAAGACATCTCCGTTTTAAAATCAATACTTCGCTTGAATCGCTTCGGCCAAGCTATTGAAGGACGAAGCTTTCAAAGCAGAAAAGAAAATGTATCTTCAGCGGCTGCAGCACCTGCCAACCATCGTCTTACTTTTCATCACCGTTTCACGTCAGTCTGCAGTTTGCTCTCTAAACAACACATGGATTTCACTATCTCTTCAATCCAAATTCTTACACTCAGCCTACTACGGGTCGAGCAGAACCAAATATAAAAGTAGGCCGCACGCTGAATGATTTGCTGTCTTTTTCTGTGCAGGTCATGTTTCGGCAGTCAACCTTCTCTGTGGGGCCATACAACACTGACACCTACGAACAACTGCAGTGCGCTAATTATGAGGATGCCCCGTGACGCAGGATGCAACTAGGGATGAGGATGCCCCGCGACGCAGGCAAGTCGGATGCTAGGTATGAACTGAGGTGGTCCACAACACTAAAAAGATCCAAAAGATCGGAAACTTTCTTTTTAGTTTATGGAGTGCAGGCCTATATAGGACTCCTAGAAATTGGATCACAAAGATATGCTCACTGTCTCGTCGACGGTAGGCTCGACGGTAGCCTCGACCCCACTGCTCGACCTGTTGCTCATGCTGCGAGTCATGCAAGTAGGCATAAGTCCCAGACAACGCACATAACAGAGGCACTTGCTCTACATTCATGCATGGACTTCAAAAATGCACCAGAGCGTGCATCCAAATTGATAGATGGTACAGACTGCCTCGATTCCCAGTCGCAGTCGCAGAAGCTTCCGCCGCTCCATTCACGCGTGAAGACTACGAAGAGGAACAAGTTTTGCCCTCTCTCTGCCTCTTCCCTGAGGTCACAAGTTCATCCATACACTAGCTCCCTCACTGCCTTGCTTTCTGGAGGGCGTCATGCAGCTTGTCGGGATTCGCCCCTGCGAATTGGTCGACCAGCTTGTTCTGCTTGAAGAAGGCGAAAGTGGGCACGCTCTCGATCTCTGCCTCTTCTGCAAGGGCTGCAAGAAGGACAGGGAAAGCAAAAGGGAGGGGGCATGAAGAAGGTAAAGCACACTCCGACATTCCATGAGAATGAAACAAGAAAGTCTCCGTCTTTAGAACGAAGGCAGAGAGAATAAGATCGATAGATAAATGCATAGATAATCACACACAGAGATACATCGACGAACCGAGAGAGAGAGAGAGAGAGAGAGAGAGAAAGAAAGAAAGAAAGAAAGACGGAAGGGAGAGAGAGAGGCCGGGGAGTGCTCAGAGAGCTCAAACGCACACGCACGCAGACGACACACACACACACACGCGCGCGCGCGCACACACACACACACACACACACACACACACTCACACTCACACTCACACTCACTCACACACACACACACACACACACACATACATACACACACACACACACACACACACACACACAGAAAGAATGAAAGAGAGAGAGAGAGAGAGAAAAAAAAAGAGAGAGAGAGAGAGAGAGAGAGAGAACACAGAGCGAAAGAAGAGAAGAGAAAAAGGAGAGAACAACGAAAGGCAGGCACATAGAGAGGCAGGCAGGAAGCCAAATATGCACAAAGAAGAAGGAAGGTGGCAAGTGAAAGCGATGAGCGATGGGGAAACAAGGGAAGAAGAGACGCAAGGAAGAAAGGAATGAAAGAGAAGAAACCAACAAAGCAAGATGAACAAACATAGATGGACACAGATAGAGAGAGCAGAAAGAAAAGAGAACACACACACACACACACACACACACACAGAGGTTCTCTACACCCCAACGCAGCATCCTGCCGTCACACCAAGCTCTGTGCACATGTACATGCACTTCAAAGTCATTTCTTACAGCCGAAAGGAAGGAGGAACCAGATTGATAGAGTAACACTTGAGGTCCCCACCTACCCACCTGCATGCTCCTCGATGTCAACGTACAGGAAGTCGACGTCTGTCATAGTCTCGCTCAATGCCTCGACCTGAGTGAAGGGAAGCAGAAAGACATCAATGACTCAGAAGGGGTCAACGGCATTTCATCTGCATGCAAAGAAAATGTGAAATGAAACAAAGGTAAAAGAGCTCACGCTAACAGCCTTCAGATAGACCTCTACTGTAGGCACAGACAACTGTTGTGCAAATACCGGAAGGACATTCTGCTCAGAAGCTTTGAGCTCCACTGGTTGAAAATAGCTATGACTAGAGCGTGACCGGAAAACGGTAGAGCAGAGGGTTGCGAAGCAGACAGGATCAAAACAGTCACAGAAACCCAAAGTCAAACAGACACGCAGGAACGAGCCGAAGAAGACCAACACAAAAAAACCGATCCAACGATGTGAAAGCGATGAATATCAAAGGGTGAACACCCCAAGACAGCAAGGCAGACGCCAAGACGAAGAATACGAAGTGGGGCAGTAGAGAGAGCCTCTTTCGTTCGTTGCGCCCAAACGGAGCTGCAGACCACAAAGGTACAGAGGGTGGTTGCTGACCTTTGGTCTCATCATTCTGCAGGGACCGCACCAGGAGGCACTGTACTGCACCACAACGAGCTTGTCCCCTGCCAGTTTCTCCTGGAACTGCTTTGTGCTTTCCACTTCCTGCACGGACAAGTGAGGAGACGGGATGAAGACACAGGAGACGGGGACGGAAGACGGGAGCACTCAGAGAAGGCAGAGAGGGAGCGGCATTGAGAGAACTAGAGAGCGAGACAGAGGGGACGGGAAAAGTAGAGATTTTGGAGCTTGTCAGCCAGACACCAGCCAGAACAAACACACGGAAGGCGAGACTCCGATGTACATGCATGAGGTCAGAAACTCAGCGTGAGCGAGACCAGCAGTCAAAAAGCCAGGACCGCTGTGCAGCTGACCGTCAGCACAGTGCGCATCCCTCTCATAATGTTGAAGCGTGGGATAAGGGCACGCGAGATGGCGCTGGTGGTTGATCGGATCATCTTTCTTTCTGTCTCGAGGCAAGACTCTCCTTACTCAGTCGGAAAGAGAGGGGTTGTCTCTGCGAACCAAAGTTCTTCAGATTCCGTCGGGGACAACTGTTCTTTGACTATAGGTGCTTGATCATACACTCCAGACCGGACTCTCACAGTCAGCTCAGTTTGGGGGAGACAAAAGCGTTTCAACAGAGAGTGATGTGCCCGCATTCTGACTGATGGTCTGAGAATGTCTGCATATAGTCTGGTGAGGGCCACGGTGATTCAGGCCGCGCGAGACCCCGGCGCCGCGCGCGGTGCATGAGTCCGGCCGCGGCCTGCCGCGATTTTCGAGGGAATGCCGGGGCCTCGACAGGCCTCGACATTCATGCATGCAGGCTGGGACTGTCACCGTCATGGCAATTCTGCCTTTTGGCCACTGCTCCCACTTCTCCCCTGACAGTGCAGACTTCGCCAGAGCATTAATGACAATTTGGGATTGTTTCGCTGATCCTGCACGCCACACGTATACCAGGGACAGACTGCATTCGTTGCACTTGCCCACTCATTTTTGAAAGCCTGCCGTCTCCAATTTAGCCGTCTCCTTCGTCTGGCGCCTTCCTGTTTTACACACACCACACTCCTGGTCGTTTGGTGCTCTGTTTTGCATTGGCACCTGTGTTTACTTTTATGTGTGACCTTTATGCCGTACTGATCTCCCTTTCTGATACTTTCATGCCCCCCGTTGAGCTCTTCTGACAAAGGCGTGCAATTGATTCGGTCGCTAAAAATTAACCGAAGATCTCGAGAGATGGAGTCTTCCTCTCTCTGGCATGCACCCTCCGAAACCTGGCAGGGCCTGCGCTGGATCTTCAGCATTGCACTTCAGGGAGGATCTGTCGAGCAGCAGAGGCAGGCAGCAGAGCAGGTCAGCATCTGGAAATGAAGCGACGGAAAGTAGACGGCTGGATGTCCGAGTGGTGCATGAGACATGCGCACGTGAGAGTGTGTTCTGTCCTGTCGCTTCTTGTCGCCCATTGTGTGACTGCAGTTCTCGCAGTTTCAGCTGAGGGCTGATGCACCCATCCTGCTGGCTGCCGTTCTTGCCGACGCCAGTGGAGTTCAGGGCCCGCTCCTCCCGTCTCCGCCCCCCTCATCCCTGGAGACGGCCAACGTGCCGGCAAGCGTAGACGGTGCGGGGACCTCGAGATGGACATGGGACGCCTCAGAGAGGCAGCTGGCAGGGCTCCTGTTGAAGAACCTTCTGCAGAACCTCCTCAGAGGAAGGAGCCACACGCAGCAAGCGTTGGTGGGATGTGAGGGGACGCCAGAGGGAGAAACGCTTGGTATGATTGCACAAATGGTCAGTTGGTGCATGGGCACTTCGTGCTTTCTGCTGTGACTTCTTTGTTCGCTCTGGGTCTGACAATGCGTGATTCTCTTTGGAGCCGTGAAGTCTCTTCTTTTGTGGTTCAAAGCATCCACACTCACGTGAGACAGGCCCAACTGGGTCCTTTTCCTTTCGTATGCTCCCGGCCCCTCGGCCTTCCTCTTGCGCTTACGAGCCTGTCCTCAGTCACGTCCGCATGTCGGCCTATCCTGTTGAAAGCTGTCTCTTTCATCCACGGCCTTGTGGGCACTGAAAACGGGAGTTTTTTCGTCCTTCTCTTAATTCTCTCTTTGAGATCCCTCAAAGAAGGAGCTGGCCTGTGATCTCCCATTCCTGCCTTACTCATTTGTCTCTCAGGGTGTGATGACACTGAATGACGGCGTGCGAGAGGTGCGTCTCTCTGCAGCGTCTGTACTTGCGGGTGCGTTCGGTGTTTGTGAGGTCTTCAGAAGGGCACACTGCGGGTTTTTTTCTCTCTTCAGTATTTAAGCCTGCACCAAGAGTGGATACGTGCATGAAAACAAAAGGAAAATGCCGGCGAGCAGGAAGGCGAGTGGGTGGAAAGAGGTCTAGATGGAGGAGAAGGGGGATGAACTGAGAAGGATCTGACAGCAGCGAGATTCAGGAATTGGTACAGAACAAAAGTCAAGCATCAATGCGATTAGAACGTGTACACATCTGATTGATTTCCTGCGCACAGAAGCGAAACAATGAACGAAAGTAGGGATGCCAGACTTCCCTTTCGGTGTTGCAATATTCGTCTCCACCCCTTGTTCCTTCAATTTCGACTCACCAGACTGTTCTGTCTCCTGCTTCCCTCTTCTTCCCATTTCTCTTCACTTCTGTTGCTGTAGATGTAAAATCAAACTTCCGTCCCTCCGACCCCATGCACGCATGCATGCAGAGCTTCTCTGCTTGCCGCACCCCGGCCTTTCGGGGTCCTCTCTTCACCCTCGCCTGGCCTCAGCCCTCGAGCAGTTGCACGCTGCAGCTACAGGCACCGAGAGTGTCCCTGTGATGAGCGCTGCCCAGGAAGCTTTCGTCAGAGCTGCAGGGAACGGGGCCACTGCGGTGGAGGCCGGGGGGCAGGCGGGTTCTCCTTTCTGTTCGTCTCAAGGAAGGGGAACGCTGTACGGGGCTGCGGTGCCTTTCTTTCTCGGTCTGTGTGAGGGGGGGGGAGGGGGGGGGTCAGTGTGGACACTGCGGCGGCGGGTCAGGCTGGAGTTTCTCCGACTGGCTGCAGAAGGGGGGGGACTCCAGGGGAGTTCTGGCTTGGATGCTTTTTGGGCTGCACTGCTGAAGGTCATGGGGGACAGTCAAGCAGATGAAGGTGGGTCAGAAAGAATGAACTGGTGTCGCGGAAACGATGCTTTCTGGGTTTGAAGGAGTAGGACCGTGTGGGCCCCTGAGACTCGAACACTTGTTTTTTTCTCCTTTTGTGTCTGGATGAAAATATGTGCATGCAGCTCTCTCACCCTTGTGCCTTTATTTCTTTATTCGATCTCTCTCTGTGTCCAGGTGTAGTCCTTGAGGCCTGCAGGGGCATCGTCTTCTTTGCCGAGAGGGATCTTGAGGTGGGTCTCAGTCAGTCGGTCAGGGAGGCAGGCAGGCAGTGAGACACCAAAGAAAGACATGGCGCGTTTACAAGCAGGGTAGAAAGCAAGCAGGTGCAGACGAAGACACAGGTCTATCCAAACAAGGACACGGGAAGGCGCCCGAGTCTGATGGTGATGGTTCAAGACGGCTGGCAAGAGAATGTTTCTTCTGTCCAATCGTCACTTAATTGACCTTGATCAAAAGGAACCTCGCTTGTGTCTCCTCTCTGCAGAGAGTGTGCAGCCAAGCAGGATTTCTCTCTCCTCTGTTCCTTCAACTTCTCCGTCTGCCCCTCCACGAACCTGCCCCCGTCTCCCAAGGGGGCCATCTTCCACGTGAGGTCCCTTCTCGGTCCCGTGTAATGATCAGACTGGAGACGATGGATTTCTTCCTCCGACTCGTGGGGGCTGCAGGGGAAGACAACAGAGCGAGGGAAGCGACGGAGGGAATCTGCAGAGAGTCAGTGGGGTGGCACGTGTAGAATAATGACCCAATGGTGTATAAATTCCTGTTTTTCCTTCTCTTTCGATGCTCTGTCACCTGTGCGAGCCTCTCTTGTTCCACTATCCTGCTTGATCATTACCTGCCATAAAATATCTTTCCGTTCACTCCGCATTCATGTACGTCTGCAGGTTACTGGAAGCTTTGATGGAGAATCTGGAAGCCTCGCTCGAAGGAGAGACGGGAGATGAATTTGCAATGGAAAACGAAAGAGAAGGGGCAGCTCCAAGACATCACCTGGTCCTCGGAGTGGCAGGGGGGGGGGGGTGGGGCTGCTTTTGCTCTTTTTCTCTCTGTTCAGTTTGCCGTCATCGGGCATGCGAAGAAGAATGGACCCTTCCCCTCTCCGCATGCTTCACTCTTGTCACGGAATTCTTCTTTGTAGAACCGTTTCTCTCCTCACTCCTGACTTGGTCAAGTAGATCTCGCGAGTCATGCAACCCTTTCCTTAATTTTCCTTGATGTCTTAAATCATGCGCATACCCATCGAGGATGGTGCTCTTTCCACTCCAATCCTTCCGTTGATCTGCAGAGAAGACCCACAGACGGAACTAGTTTGGGAGAGGAGGCTGAAGACGAGGAGGGGTCTCTTTTCGAGGGGCTTCTCACAGAAGGGGCTGCTGCCGGTGGAGGGTTGGGAAGCGCTTCTGCGTCTCTTCTCTCAGAGCTGGTTTTTCTCTGTGGACCCCGACTCCTCCCTCTCATCCTGCCTCTCCTGGAGTCCAGATTGAATCTGCCTAGAGGGGTGCAGAACCGTGTAGGAAGGGAGGATGCTAAGCGGGTCGCTGCACTGCAAGCCTTGGGGGTGCTTGTGCACTCGCTCCCTCCCGAATCCTCTGGAGACCCTGGAGTCACAGAGATGCTCCGGTCTCTCGTGCCTGTCCTCACTGAGGTCGTGTGCAGCTCTATTGACAGCGCACAGGGGGCGCGCACCACGGCCGCAGCGGTCATCGCCCTTTCATCCTTTGCGGCCCCACTCTCTGCATCTGGTGTGAGCTTGGAGTGTTTGTCGAATCCGATTGTGAGTGCCTTGCAGTCTGCGTCTCCTTTGCTGAGACGGGCAGCTTTGTCTGGTCTAGTTAGGGTGTTATCTGAAAGCGAACCTCCCTCTGCTGCTCTACCAGCAGCTTCGGGAATGGGTGTGCGGGTAGTGGAAGCTTTGCGTTTGGTGGTGGGGGATGCGAGAAGTGAGGAAACATTCTGTAGAGCGTGTGAGGGACTTTCAGCGGTAGGTTTGGCTTTTACAGAGAGAGAGTTGGGGGCAGACGAGGAGAGTGCATTTGTGAATGTGTCAGGGGTGCTTCTGCAAAGATGGGGTGCCATCAGGGGTGCATCTCGTGGAGGATCTCGGGGAGACGGCGAACTGGAGAGCGTGGCGGTTTCTGTATTGGAAGCGTGCAGTGCGGTTCTTCGGGTGTGTGTCTCTCGCCCGTCTGCCCTCTCTTCTTCGTTCCCTGCCAGTCTGCTTGTGAAGGGATTTCGTGAGACTGCGGTAGCCGAAGTTTTGGATTCTTGGAAAGCGTTTCAGCGCGCAGGGGGGCAAGAACCAGTCGTCAGTGTGGCTGCTGTGGGTGCAGCGTTAGATTTGATTTCAGAGCTTTTGGAGTTGATTTCCGATCCTGGAGAGGCCGTCGCTGTGGTTGCAGTTCCTGTCAGGGAAGTTTTGGGAGATTCGTCAGGGGGGGTGATGAACGGCCACGCTGAGGTGCCTCTCATGAGTAGTGGGGATAGTGTGAGCATACTGACTTTGGCTTTTCGTCTGCTATCTGTCCTTCCTTCTGGTGCGGTGGGGAGTCTGTTTGCGTGTGTGGGAGAGTGCGTGCGGGGAGGAGGCGTTGAGGCGGTGGGTGCGAAGATCGTGGAGCTCTCGGAGTTCGCAGAAGCAGCTGCCCGGATGGCAAAACAAGGATCGGATTTGGTCAGTGAGTGTCCATGGGGCTGTTTTCAATTCGGTTATTTTTATCGGAACAGAAGCACTTCAGGTACTATTGTTCTTCTCCGTGGGTGTTGTTTTTCTTTTGTGACCTTTGACAAACCTTCGTCTCTGCCCTTTTCTGTTTTTTCTTTGCGCCTGTCTTCTTTCATCGGCTGCTTTCTCTTTTTCTCTTCTGTATCCTGGATCAAAGAAGAACCCCCATTGTGGCCATTTGTCCTGTTCGCAGGTGAAGGGCAACGCCTTCTGGGCGGCGTCTGAGGTGATCAGTGCGGTGTGGGACAGACTCTCTGGGATGGCTGACGGAGGCTCGAGGAAGCAGGCGCTGAGGGGACCTGAGGGGTGGCTTTGTGCTTCCTTTGCCGTCGAGATAGCATCAGTCGCGTCGAATGTTCTGGTTGCATCTGGACGGAGGCAGCAGGCTCTCGGGTCTTTTTCTGGAGGGGGAAGCCTTGGGGGGTCGGGTGTGGAGAACGCGAACCAAAATGAGGCCCTGGCTTTGGTCTGTTTGACGCGTCCCTTTGTCATTACTTTTTGCGATGCCAAGAGCTGTAGTCTATTCGATCGAGCTCATGCTTTCTTGTGTGTGCAGAGAAAGAGAAGAAGGAAGAGCAAGAGAAAGAGAGATGACCTCGCACTCCCATTCAGGGGATGCACATGGATAAAGCTCTGCCTTCAACTCTTTTGGATTGGGCGGCACACGCACAGCAGAAAAACACGCACACACACACACGCACGCACACACACATACACACAGGAGGGAGAGCGAGACGGGCATGCAGACAGACAGACAGACACATGTGCGTCTCTTCGCCTGTTTTGGATGCATGCAGGGTCGGGTGCTCCCTTTGGTTTCTCTCCGGGTCTCGTGCCATGAAGAAGATCCGGCATTTCAAGTCGGCCCGGGTGACTTGACAGGAGAGAAGCTGTCAGATGCGTTTGTGTCAGTCGTCTCTGCCTTGCCTTGGTGGGCGAGGGTCATCTCGCAGTGTCCTGCAGATGCAGAACGATTGGCAGCGGCTAGAGGTCCGTCAATACACACTGATCGAGGCATGCGCTTCATGCATTCTTTCTTTCTTTCTTTATTTCTTTCTTTGCTCCTTTCTTCATTTCTTTTTTTTGTTGCTCGTCTACGTGAAAAAAATGATGGAACAGGAAGATGTGGTATGTATGTTTGTCTGCCTCTGTGTGTGTGTGTGTGTGTGTGTGAAGGAAAAGAAAAAGAATTTATGTTATTCCCGAGAATAAGAAGAAGGCATGTTGTGAGATTGTCTGTTTCTCCGTCCGTCTGGGTTGCCTGTCCGTTGTGAGTTTGAGTCAAGGAAACACACACACACACACACACACACACACTATGTGTGTGTGTGTCTTCTTCAAGAAAGATGGGTAGTCTCTCCCTACGTTTGTCTTCTGTCTGCAGGCGTTGTTGTGTTTCTGGAATTTCTGGGAGAGCAGCAGGCGGACGTCGGAGGTCCCACTGAGGCGTTTTCTCTCAGGGTGCGGTTGAAGGGCCTTCTGTCTCCTGCAGACTGCGAGGCTGTTGCATCTGTCCTGGACTCTTGTGTGGCTGGAGAAGACAGACCAGAAACTGGGGGGGTGGCCACGGGGGGGTTAGGAGCAAGCAATGGGGGTGGGGACGCAACCGCAAGAGGTGCATTGAGAGGTGAGTAGAAGCAAGGGGGGTATTTCTTTTGGTGGTTAGAATAAAAAGTCATCTCCCTCATAAAGGAAATGGTCCAGTTGCCCGGTTTGTGGAGAAGCAACTCTCCTGTGAATGCTCAGTTTTCGACTCATTTTTTGTAGGGTCTGGATCTTGGTTGGGGTGAACGTGCACGCTGCGGCTGGATTCGACTTTGGTGTGTGCCTGTATGCGCCTGGATTTCGAGCTCAGTCTGCCTCTGTTCTGTTCCTGTTCTTGCTGTAAGTTTTTCCTTTTAGGGTGACTCATTTGTAGAAGGATGGAAGGAAGCTTGAGATATTCATTGACTTCACGCAGTCAGCAGGTAGAAGCGCCTAGCTCTCCTTGTCACGCTAGAGAGACAAAAGAGAAAACGCATTAATTCCTCACACATTGAAGTCCTCATTCCCCTCCCCTCAGCCACCCCTAAAGACTCCTCAATGCTGGTTGACAACTGGAGCTTGCAGAAACGCAAATTATTAAACGGAATCAAAACAAAGGCTTTCGGATAGGAGGAACTGAATGACGTATACATAAGAGACCCGACTGAAAGTCGAGAGCCGCCCCTGCATATTCATTGTTCATGTGTCTGCGTGCATCTTTGCTTCAGTTTTCGGCTCTGTCTCTTGTGTGGCCTTGATGCATGTGCGTTTGATGTGTGCAGGCCTCTCCTGGCTGACGGGCTCTTGACATCTTGACCTCATCAGGCTGCCCCATGCAATTAAGCTCAATCAGATCGAGGCACATAGCCTCTTTAAATTCCGGACCACCGGCTAGTGAAAGTCTTTCAAGTACTAGTTCACGTAAGCAGTTTCCAGTTCTGACGAGTCTCAGTCTACGAAGCCTGAATTCACAGGCTTGAGACCTTACAACCCTTTTTTTTGGAAGCAAAGTAACTTCCGAGAGTTCAATAAGATTGATAAGAATATAGATGCAAAAATAGGTTTAAAGTGAGGTTTTGACAAATTTACCAGACAATTCATTTAGCAATTTATCATAATTTATACATTTTTGTATCATGTCATCATGATCGATGACGTCTTCAAATATTTCAGATGAACACTCAGCTCTAGGCGCCGCACATAGAAAAAAAAAAAGTTGGGAAGACCTGTTTTTTTTTTTTCTTTTTTTTTTTTTCAGGTGTCCCCAAAAGGAAAAGAAACACTTTCGACTCTGAAACTTACTTTTCCACTATTTTCCACACAAAATATCAACCTAACTTTTGACCTAAAAAAAAAAAAAAGAAAAAAAAAAGTTGAAGGCGCCTATTTTTTTCTTCTTTTTTTTTATGTGCGGCGCCTAGACTCAGCTCAGAGTTACATGACCTAGTAAATGACTCATGCACTGTTATCTACAATTTTTCTAACATTTTTTTTATGACAAAGTTTGGTATACTTATATGTCATCTACTTTAGATTTTATAATGTCTTGCCAGTGAGTTTAATCAAATTTCATTCAAGTAAATTATCGTTACGCAGTTCGCAACCTAGTTCTTAACGTATCTCCAAATTCGGGGCCCGCCAATTTTGTGGCCACTTTCAGTAGCACTTTCATGTCGGTCTATCTAGCGGTCTATAAACCTAACTATAAACCTAGCTATAAACATTATAATATCTAGTATAATATGTTTGTTGAAGTTTAAAAGCTCTAGTTTCAAGCTATTTTTCAGCTTGAAGTGAACCGATAGGCTTGAGGCTCGTCATGAACTTGAGCTATACATAGACCCAAGATCTCGGCGGTCTCCCTAGCTTTAGTACTTCCCTCTCTACGTGCGCATCGCCTCTCGAATCCCCAAACATTCATATTTGGGAAACTGTTTTAGTTGTTTTCTAGGTTGTTTTCTCATACGAGAACTCTCTTCCCATCATCGGCACCAGCACGCTTTTTCTTTGCTCTCTGCTGTGACCCTTTTTACACAGACAGTGACACAAACCGTCTGTGTGAACTGAACCCTCTACACGTACATCAACGCATTCATCAGAAAGGGCACTGACGCTAGGATCCAAATGCAACGTCTGCAGGCTTCTTTCCCTCTCCGTTTAATGTCTCTTCAGTGAGCCCCTTTTTTTTCAACAATTCCTTCACCTCATCTGTCAAATTGCCCAACTCGCCCATCCTCGCCAATTCGTGCAATGCACTGTCCCCCTCTGCCCCGATCCGGATGGCCGCTATCTCGGGATACTTTCTCAGAAGGAATTTGTCACTCCCACTGCAGCACGAGATTGCATAAGCAAGCACGCCCATCTCCGAAAACCCCTTGGCAGTAAACGGAATCCCGAGTTCCTCGTGCAGCCATTGGATCGACAATCCCCCCTCCCACATATTCTTCACTGCAGCGTGCAGCGCATTGTCAATCCCCGTGTCCTCATCACACCCTTCCTTTGGGCCTATGTCCACTCCATGCTGCTCCACCAGGTGCCGGGCCGCCGTGTAACACCCATTGCAGATCAACAGGTGCACTGCGGATGTGAGGTCCCCTGCCTCGATGGGCTTCTCTGCCCTCTCCATCAGACCGTCAACGAAGGCTCTGATCTGGGCACGCATGTCCTCGATGGAAGAAAAGTTGCCTCGAGGGCACTCATCATCTGTGAGTTCAGGACGGTCATCCCAAAAGTGAGCCAGGAAGGAGACCAGCTCAGAAGAGTCAAATACCCAGGAGGACTTCACCTCGCCTCCGAAGAAGTCCTTCAACAACGCATCACCCCCGGCCCCCCCTCCTCCACTTGTGGGTGCCACTGAAGGCATCTGCATTTGAGCCGTGGCCCCAGCTGCCATTTTCGGGAGGTCTGAGACTGCGGTGGCATTGAAGTCCTGTCCTCCCGGCGCCATTGCGGGGGTTCCCGAAGAAGGCGCGGAAGCACCACAACCCATTTGTCCCCGAAAGGAAGACGCCCCTACAAGATAGATACAAATGCTGGTGTTTGGCCTGTGCCGAGGAGGATTGGTGGAGGATGTAAGTGTGGGATAGAGGAACAGCTGTCACAATTCAGTCTGGAATGCAAGTGTAAACTGTATTATATAAAAGAACCTGAATTGGAGTTCCCTTGCAAGCGAAAGGTTTCAAACGAAGAGATGATAAGCCGAACTTGGAACCCCCCTTCTTCTTCTGTCTATGTGCTGCTATGTGATACCCACCGCATCGCTGCCAGCTTAACATGGAGTCATGGACAGCTGCCACTGAGGAAGGAATTCCTGCGATCGTGCGATTCACTTATAAGGTCAGACACTTTAAATTCGCATGCAACAGTGAGGGGCCGGTCCGAGCTACACATGCAGCGTGCGGCGCCGCGTTCACATGCAGCGCGCATGCATGCATGCGCACCCTGCATGCATGGCATGCGGCGCCGCGCGCCGCGCCGCGCGGGACATGCAGTCTTTTTTTTTGTCGAATCGCTAGCCTGGCATCCAGATGGCATCCAGACATATCCAGACTGACGATCGAAAATCTGGAATCATCTCGAGAGACTGCTCAGAGGCAAGAACTTTTCGAGGGCCCAGCGTGAGTGGAGATCTTCGACTTTGACCCGTTTGAAATCTCAAGGGAAAATCTTTGAGCCAAAGCGAAGCTGCAATTTTAGGCAGGAACTTTCGAGAAATTCCGTCTCCTGCATACGCAAGACTCTTATCCTTCCTGACTTCCCGGAGGCATTCCTCAGCCTTGTCCAGTGGGGGACTTGTGCACCGTATTTCTTCTTTATCCTCCTCCTACCGCTGACGTCGATTCGACCGCCTCTGTTGATTTTGTATAGAAGATGCGCGTTCGAACTTGGGAGACAGTGAAGGAGGATGCCAAAGCTGAGTTTGGTTCCCGGTCTTTTGAAAAAGCCCTCTCTCTCTACAAAGAGGCGCTTCTCTTGAAAGGTGACGAAAAGGACTCTCTCATCTGCTCGAACATTGCACAGTGCCTGCTCCAACTGAAACGTTTCAAGGAGGCAACAGAGGCAGCGCAAACGGCTGTTGAAAGCGATCGCACTTTTGTGTGGTGGTGATTTGCACAGTGCGCTACAGGCCCTGTGTGAAGGTCTGAAGGTTGTGCACAGTGACGACAGATCTTGTCTTGAGAGTCTCTCCAAAGAGCTTCGAAGAGAGTTGGGGGAGGTTGTCAATGTTGTGTATGTTGAGGAAGGCGAAGGGTCGGCAAACAACCTGACGAACAATATGGAGAATTGGAAATTTGACACAGAGGAGGAAGCCCTTGCATATATTCGATCGAAGGCGGGTAGGCTATTTGAGCTGCCCTGCTGGTGGGGGCAGTTCTTCGGTTGGCAGCTCCGAATATTCACCTCCGACCCTCCTCCAGAAGAGGAGGTGACAGTTGTCAGTGCGCTCCTGAACCTCCAAAATGGCACTCGCTGGAAAGATATGAACAGACAGCTCAACGCCGTGGGGATCCAACTCGGCATAGACCCAGAAAAACACAGCATCACTCAGATGACACACATGTTTCTGAGGGGTCCGGTGTACATCATGGGGCAAAGAGTCCTATTCAGGGATTCTTCCGACCAGGCCCTTCCCAAATCCCCCGCCCGTCAGAACATCACCACCGACTCCCTGTGGGCATTGATGGACATGTGCTCAGATGCAATGGGTAGAGGGGGTTGGGATGGGGCAGATGGGGTTCCTTCCTGGCTCCTTGCCTGGAGGGACGAGTACCTGCAGAGCCAATGGATCTCCACAGAGGGAGACAGAGGCAGAAACCCCTATCAGACAGATCCCGACAAGTGCCTGTACGGTCAGACACGCGACTACCATCGGCCCATCCCGAAGGGTCGGGCCCCGAAGAAGCCGCAGGGGGGGGCAGAGAGGGACCGTTACCCTCTTGAGCCCACCACTGAGCAGTTGGAGGAGGTGAAGGCAAAGTGCCCCGACTACAATGTGTCCATCGACGACACGGTCGACAACGCGGCCCTCGAGACCGACTCAGACGGCGAGAGGGATGAGTATCTCGCCTTCAGGCGGTTCGTCAGATCGAACCCTTGGCCTGACGAGGGTGCAGTGCGTGAGTTCATCCGCAGCTACAAAGCAGAGTCGCGGTCTTACAGAGAGAATCCATTCGGACCGTTCGAGTCCCGGGCTGAGTGCGAGGCTCTGTACTGTCACCGTCTCGCAAAGCGTCTGTACGAAGCGTGGGGGGTGCAGAGGAGATGTGAGGTGATGAGGGAGGTGAGACTGGTGGGGTGGCTCCTCAACTCTGGGGGGGGGTCGTCTGCCATGCTCCTGCACTACTACGTTGTCTGCCACGTTATTTGCGGGGGCGGCAATCTCCTCCCCGGTAGCGCCTCGTTCCCGTACTGCAAAGAGCTGGGTGCGGTGTACACATACACGGAGTCTGCCGGGGGAGTTCGAGTAGCAAGGAGAAGTGATTGAAATACATTTTGCGGGTTGTCCTTCTCCTTTAGTGGTCGTCAGCTGCAGCGCGGGCCTCAAAGAAAGCAGCATTTGCATGTGTGGGGGGATGGTATTTCAGTCGCTCGTTGGTCCTGCATGTGAGGGACTGGAGTTGTGGGGTGAAGGGGGAAGGGGGGAGGCGGAGACTCACTGGGAGAACATTTGAAGATTCTCATTGCATTACAGACGATCAAGAACGTGTGAGATTTGGCGGGCGGGCATACATATGAATACAAGACTTGCAGGTGTTGAATGAGAAAAGCGGTTGGAATAATTAATGCATGGGGTGGATCGAGAGGGACTGGTGGGAAAGCCTGCATGTATCTTGAAGGGAGCTAGGGGGATCCGTGCATCGACTTGTTTGGTTTCGTTCCCTCTCTCCCTTCCTTCTCATCCTTCTAGCTTTTTCCTTCCTTCCTGTCTACCTTTATTTCTTTCTCTCTTTTCCTCCCTCTCTCTCACGCACAGTGTCACACAAACACACACGCGCGCGCGGAGAGAGAGAGAGAGAGAGAGAGAGAGAGAGAGACTCCTTCTCTCTCACACACAAACTCCCTCTCCCTCTCTCTCCCTCCGTCCCTCCCCCCCCCTCCTCTCTCTCTTTGGGATGGGAAGGAGGGGGGTCTCAAAGCAGAAGGCATACGTACAAATTCAAAATTCAGTAACCAAGGCCAAGTGGCCCATGACTGAGAGGGCGGGGGAATGGAGGGTACGTGAGGGGGGTGGTGCCTGACATCATGTGGATGAGGCAGTGCAGAGCAGTGAGTGTCAGCGACTTTTCAATTCAGATCGTTCGTTTGAACAGAGGCCTGTCAGAGAGGCAGTGAGACATGCGATGTTTGAGTGCGTGTCACTCCTTAAGTGTTAAAAAAAAATGAATATAATAAAGATGAATCAATTATTATGGCTTTGTGGTTAAGTTGATTTGATTGATTTCATGATTGATTTGAGTTGGTCATGATTTTGGTTCCAGGCTGCAACTTCCAGCTGATAGTCCAGCTGTTTTTTTGCAATTAAATGCGCGTGCAAGCGTTCAAGTCTAGTTTCAGGTTCCGAGTCTTTTAGTTGCATGTATCATGATGATATGTATATGTAAGCGCACTTGAAACTAGAGTTAAAGTATCAAACACAAGAAAAACACTAGATGAAACACCAATTGCCTAACATTAATTAGACTGGTTATGCATATTAACTATATTTACTATATACTATATTACACTACTAAATATATTAAAATCTATTTTATAGAAACAATTTAAGAAACTTTGCCCAGCTAGTAGACCAATCCTGTAGTTTTACACAAAGTTAAATGTGTAACAATTACTCCTGACCCCCCCTTTGTTACAGATAAAACTTGAAGTGTGTAACAATTAGTGTGCAATAATTATAGACAAATTTTCTCTGAGAGAGCTAGCAGCGAGAGCAGTAACCAGGACAGAAGGAAGAGACAAAAGATGCATAGGCCAGATGTTAAGAACAAACTTTAAGTCAATGACCCCCCCTGCTCTCGCCTCTACTCTTTTTATCACTGCCCAAATTCTCCCTGCTGCGTTGCTGACGACACCATTGCTCCAAAAGCAGTATCCGGGCCCTAAAACCGTTTTGAAGAAGAAAAAGAAGACAAAGATGAAACCTATAATTAATACACACTAAAGTGTATAATAATGCATTCTTATAAGTGATGGTTTGAATTAAGGCACACTAAAGTGTGTACTTAATACATTCCTAAAAGTGATAGTTTGAATTAATATATACTAAAGCGTGTACTAATTCATGCATCAAAATTCCACTGGCATTAAAATGTGTAACAAAACAATGTGTAACAAAACATTTTGAACAAAATGATTGTGTAACCCTACAGGATTGGTCACTGGTGTACCAGCTAAGTGTTGCATGAGTCTTAAGCTGAATCGTGACAAAGTGCTAGGACAAATTCACTCACAATGTATAGTTCCTATCTTAGTAGAGTCAGTTTTTCATTTAAAATTAAGTTAGTAAAATTACTTTATCCATACTTTGATTGATATTGATTCTAGGATTGATTGATTAGTTGTGTGACTTCACACGCCTGGGGGTAGATACCAGCCTTCCAGGTTTCCCTCTTCCTTCAATACTGACCAGACAAGCCGCGCTCATGGCCGCAGCCAGTTTTTGAAAAGGCGGTGCTGTGTAGAAGAAGAAAATCGGAGGAGACGGCGAAAATCTGGGGGCATAACTCGATGGGGGTTTTCCACTTAGGTCAGGACGGTAAGTTACAGGTATGCACCTACCATGGAACACTTCAGGACGGCTGTGATAGCGTAAGTTTCCCAGTATTCGAACACCAGTCGGGGAAAAGCAAAGAGAATAAAGAAAAAAAGAAAAAGAAAGAGATGGGATAGAAGAAGGCGGCGGGTAGCTTGGCTCCGCCCGGTTACCTTTTAATCCTACAGACCAGCGTTGAAAGCCGACCTTTTCTCATAGTTCAAGACAAGCCCCTTTTGAGCCGCTCGGGGTTATTTGTCGTGTTTTTGCGTGTGCTTTCTCCTCTTGGGGAGGGCTGCCGAGCTTCAAGTTATCTCTTACCAAACGTTGGAAGCTTCGAAGGCTAGGCCACTAGTCTAGGCAGACAACGATGGTGTATGATGATGATGATGTGCTAGGCCTTCCCGCTATGGCAGCTATACCACCAACAGCATGTTTGAAATGATATTTCAACATGCATGTATACATTTAAAAAATCGTTACAGTAACAATCTATAAATTTTTCTTTCACTTATTTTTAATTTGAAAAGAAAATCGTGGAAGGAAGATTCATTAATCAAAATCTATACCACGATCGAGGCCCAATTCGGGGGGGTGCATGCTAGGCCATGCCTATGATTCAAATTTATGAATTTGACAATTTGTTTTTGAATCTTACACAAAAAAGTTCAATCACTGGCCATTTTTACGGCGCCGCTAGTTTGCCGCTTCCGAAGAGAAACCTTTCGATATCTCTCCAGGATTGACACAGCCTCAGGGCATGGCCGGGACCCCGGGCGTCCAGTCTCTCCCCACCCTGGACAAGATCTGGGAGGACCCGCCCGTCTGAGTTGCGGGCTTCCCTCTCCTTTTCGTCGAGGTGAGCGACAACAACAGACGGACAGAGCGCAGAGAGAGGCCGCAGACGAAACCCGAAGGCGTCGCATAGCTGCACATGATCAGAGGAAAAAAGGGCCTTCACAAACGCGGAGACTCTTTCTCATTCGCGATTCATCCATCCAACCCACGCTCAGTCATGCAATCGAAAAGAATCTGTAAAGAAGCAGACAGAAAAGCAACGACACGTGTACTTACTCTCTGATTCTCACACGGTCACGCCTTTCCACGCGGGACTGAGAAAAGAAAATGGACACCCTCAGCATCCTGTGAGACAGCATGACTGTTTCTCCCTCCCCCCCTCTGTCTATCTCCCTCTCCCTCTCCCTCTCCCTCTCCCTCTCCCTCTCCCTCTCCCTCCCTCTCTCTCTCTCTCTCTCTCTCTCTCTGTGTGTGTGTGTGTGTGTGTGTGCAGCAAGCGTACAATCTGGGACTAGAGGTCAAAGTGACTAGCAGGTCTTCAGGTGAAGAGGTCAAAGTTACAGAAAGTCGGCCGGCAACAAAAGGAGAAGAGGCCAGAAGCAAAGGACCTCAGCACGATGAAATTTGAGGAGGGGTCCACGACGGGAACCCTGACTGGGACGAGAGCAGACAGATGAACCAATGGACGGGAGCAAACGAAATCAATCTATCCCAATGCATGCAGCAAATGCACGGAATACACTCGAGGAGAATCAATGAAACAATAACAAAACTGGGTGGTCACACAAAGGTAACTTGCAAAGGAGCAGTCAGGCAAAAAAGAAAAGAAACAGAAACGAAAAGGCCCCAATCAAAGAAAGGGAACCCAACCAGCACCTGCAGTCCGCATTTCAGCATGCGACAGACAAAAGTAAACTCAACAAAAAACCAACCCACCCTTGCCAGTGACCCCCCTGCTCTGGGGCCCTCTGCGGAGACTTCCGATGAGTTATCGTCTTCGAGGTCGATACAGTCGGGCGGGGGGCTGATGCCGTGAGGCGCCTGTCCCTCTGGCAAGATCAAAATGCCGACGTCGGCAGCGAGCAGAGCGGGCACATCCGTGGCTCTGCATGGGGAAGGTGGGAGGGTGAGAACAGCGGGGTGCAGGAAGCAGAGAAAGAGACATGGGCCGAAACAGGTACATTCAAATGCAGAAAAGACACGAGGTCATGCAGAAAGGACAGCACCGGTAGAGGGGAGGAAGACAGAGGGAGAAAAGGGCAAAAAGGAAACCGCGCGCGCAATAACGAATCTCCATCAGCACGCCGTCTCCCTTCACAGTTGTCTTTCCCCCTCTGCACTGATGCCTCATCTCCAGTCAAAGCAGACACAAGTCTACAACTCTAAGAAGAAAAGCTATTTGGATCAACTTTCTTCACGAATGAATGAATGAAAGCTCAGACTGACGTGTCGCCTATGTAGATGCACAAAGGTCTCTTCCCTTCTGCGTCCCCAGCCTGCCCCCGTCTCCTCCTCTCTTCCGCGTCTCTGCGCATCTCCGCAAGGACCCACAATTTCTGCAGAGGCCCCGAGCACCTCAACTCGATTCGGCCGTCTCCCTCGTGTCCCCTCTCCTCATCACTCAGATCGACGTCGTTACACGCAATCTTCAAGAGACCCATAGTGGAGACCGCATCCTCTCCTGCAGCCTCCTGTCTTCTGCTGTTTGCAGACGAAGAGGAGGAAGAGGAAGACGCAGAATCCGCAGAGAGAGAAGCCTCACCTTCACGGAAGGCGGTACCCACGAGGTCGCTGCAGATACATAGGTGCGTTGACCCGGAAGTGTTTTCGGGGTAGAAAGGCAGCCGATACAGAGAAAGAATCTGTCGAAAAAACAAGTCTATCCCTCTTTCATCAAGATCATCTGGAAACTCTATTTTGATCTGTCAAAGGAAAGAACTGCTCGCTTTTGAACCGGCGAGCTAGACGGGCAGTGGCAGAAACCTCAGAATCAAGAAGAGGGTTTCTTGATCAGACTGCAGACAAAAGCAGCCTGGGGCCATGTATTTCACTCCATGCACAGAACGCTAGTGACTAGACGTGATAGAGCCGTACGCACGAACACGGAAGGGACTCTCCCGACCTGCTCCAGTTGATTGAGAGCACCCGGGTCGACACGTCTCTTCCCTTTGCCTCTAGGTCCAGGAGACGCCTGAGAGTCTGCAGGAAGACGAAAAGAGACCAAAAGGATCGAATCATATCATTCCCGAAAATATGCACAGAGAGAGAGAGAGAGACAAAGAGCTCTGAAAGAGGAGTAAGACTGCCAGCAAAGGAGAAAAAGGTCTCACGAGATGCCGAAAGACCGAGAAGAGCGAAACGCAAACCACGGCACGACATTAAAAAGAGAGAGAGAAAAGAGGAAGCGGAGTATTCAGAATCGAACAAGGCGAAGATCACATGTTCAGCTTCCACACTCACCTGTAGACAACGCGGTCGGAGAGCCCACGCGTTTCCATTTTCTTCTCTCATAAATCTGTGAAGGCCCTCTGCACACAAACACACGGGCAGAAAGAAGAAGAGGCATTCATTCAATGAAAGCTTTTCTGACTGATTGACAGACACATGCGTAATCACATGCCACAGCCAGACATAGAGACCGAGAGGAAGGTGAGTAGGAAAAGGCATGCCAAGCGAGCCAACGGGCTCTGAGGCCATCTTGCAGTTTGAAACACAAAAATGATAACGGGTGACTTCCCGATCATGTAGAGGAAGCAGCACAACCTGACTCTTTCCTCCACCTCAGCCTGTATTCATCGTCAGAGCGCACAAGGAGGAAAAAAGACTGGCTGATCGAAACAGAAGACAAACGGGAACGAAGGATCTTCACATGAGAACCCCTGCTGACTTCTGGATATTCCTCTGAGAAGTCTCTCCTCGGAGACCACCTGGAGCATTTGTGTCTCAAAGGAGTCTAATCTCTCCATCAGTCCCCAGAATGCTATCGAGGACGCTCCCTTCCTGGCAGACGGCTGGGGCTGTGTGGGGTTGTCCAACCGAGGGGACATGTGCAGTTGTGAGGGGGTGGGGGTCTCTGGGGGTTTGGGGGTTGGTGGGGGGGGTTCTGTTTTCTCTGGCTCCCTATCCTTTTGACGTTCGGAGTACGGACGTTCAAATTGGGAGAGGGAGTCTTCGAGGGAACAGGACGAAAAGGGGTTCAGCGCAGACAGCTCTGTCTCCATCAAGTGCGAATATTTCAGAAAGTACCTGCAGACACATGCAAGGGAAAAACACGCGACCTACACGCTTTCCTCTTCCTTTTCCAGTCTTTGCTATCCTTCGCTCGCTCCTTTCCCAATCAGATCCCCGTGGGCAGAACAAACCCCCCCACACACAAACACATACACAGAGGCCGACGGATTGACTGAGAAACTGAGAGGGAAAGTATCCGAAGAATCGGATGAACCGCCGGGCACTCTGGTTGGAGATGCTGAGGGAAGGGGACAAGGGGGGGATGAGGAAGAGAATAACAGAGAAAAGATAAAAGGAAGGACGCTTGCTCTGAATGCAGCACTGACCTCTCTTCTGCCCGGCGCCACGCGTCTTCCCTCTCTGCCGCTTCTGCATCCCTCCCCCTCTCCCTCAGTTCTGCAAGGAGAGACCCTAGCAAGACCCCAGTGGTGTCGTGCCGAGTGCAGCTCCCATCAAAATCGGTCACTAACAAAATCCCCCGTCCCCCCGGACCGAGGCACTTACCCACCAATCCCCCAAAGCGTTCTCCCTCCTGTGCTCCACCCGGAGGCTCGGCAGTCTCTGCAGTCTCTGCAGTCTGGTCGGAGTGAGGAGACGCCTGGAGACTCTGCTGCCGTCTCTGCTGTGCGCATGCCGCGGTGTGCATGGACAGAGCCGCAACCGAATGCGGCGACAGTGCAGCACTTGTCGGAATGCTCCTGCATCATGTGAAACGGTAGAAGGGAGAAGAAGACGGTAACAGACGACATCTTGGGGAGAAAGGAGAGAAGAGAAGAGAAGAGAAGAGAAGGGAAGAGACATAGCTCAACGCAATGATGAGGAGGATGCATGCAGACGTCGGAAGCCTCCCGCCCCCCTCTTTCGGCTATCAATCCAGACAATTTAGCCACATACAAGAAGAAGTGTAAATGCATTGCGTTCATTGTCCCCCCCCCCCCACTAGACACACGATCCACCCGTTCATTTTGCTGATTCCATTACCAACTTTTGGGAAATTCTTCCTTGTCTGTGTTATGTTTCACGTGGCTCGCTGTCTACAGCATCCAGTGAATTCCCTCACCTTCTATGCGCCTGAGCAGAAATGCCTCTCCGAAAAAGAAACCCCGGCTGCCGTGCGCGTGAGCAGACAGAGGAGGAGATGGAGGCGGCCCGAGAAAGGACAGAACAAGACGGGTACACCATACAGACTGAACGAGGGGTCTTTACGAGTGTGCGGTGGATATTGATCGTCCGTCCTTCAGACTTTCTCTGACAGAAGCGAATGGGTCTTACGGCAATTTCGCCGACTGACGAGTCTCTCAGTGGAAGTACAGTCAATACGTGGCAGAGGACAGCGACAACAAAAAGACCGAGGGAAGGAGAGACCATTCGTTCCCTTGACAGCATGAGTCCCGGGTCTTGACCGGTGAACAAGCCAAGCAGCGAAAGAGAAGACAGAGAAGCGAATCCCGTCTCCTCTCCCGTCTCCTCTGTTTTCAACGGGCAGGCTCTTCCGCTGGCACAAAGCGGAGAGTCACAAGTCAATGGACAAGATTTGTTCAGCAGCCAGCTGCACTTGGACAGTCTCACAGGGTCTATTGTCTCTGTCAGCGCAAAGAGTCTGCAAGAGACGGCTACACTCTGTTGGCGCCCGCTCCCACAAGAGTCGTCACAAAATCGGCAACCGAGTTGACCTCGTTTTCAGTAGTTTCCTCACACAGGGTTGGCTTTTGCGCATGGAGAGCGGCACTGCCCGTGCATTCGTGCTCGTGGCGTCACATCTGTATTGCAGTGAGGATCAAAAACGGGACTCGTTACGGGAGATTAGTTGGACGTCGATTGGGCCCGCACACGGCCGGCTGCATGCATGTTCTCGCGTAGACGGGGCCCTATAGAGCGCGCGCGGATTGCGCGCGCATACACGCGCGACTCCGCGGCCTCACTATTGCCTCACTGCATGCATGCAGTCGGATCGACAGCACATCGTCATGCAGACAACTCATCGTGACTCATGCAGTGGCCGAACATCCCACTGTCAGAGCGAAATCAATTCTTATATATACGATGATCGATGTGTTGTCTGCAATGAACGACTTCGAGTAATGTGAAAAACTAGAAACGAACCCTCCGCTAGCAACACGCCAACCCTGCTTTTTGATCACAAGCCTAAGCCAGCAACACGCCACCGCGCTCTTCATGTCTTCTGGTGCCGTCTCCGAAGCCCACTTTTGAGTTTGGGTGTGCCAAGAGAAGCCGAAGTGCTTGAAAATTAGGATTCGGGTTGCCTCGCCGACTTCTGCTTCTCTCCACTCCAGTAGACGGCTGGAATCTGGCCATCGTCTCTCAGAAGAAAGGAGACGATGGCGTGGTTCAGGACGACGTTGTTGAGGTTGTTCATCCTGCTGGTGATCTACTACATAGCGGGGGTCTGTATGCAATGGCTCGCCACCACAGCTGTGAGTCCTGTGAGAATGGTGCATGTAGGTCTGAGTGATCTTCTAAAACACACATTGACTTGCATGCCCTGCTCCGTTTTATTTCTCTGCATTCAAGTTGAACCTGTGATGCCCTCGGGTCTATCTTGGGAGGAACAGAATGCCAGGAAACTCTCAGTGGTTACTTTTCTCTTTCTGTATGACGACCCCTGCTTTCTTGTCGTCGTGCCTTGCTGCCTGCTTGCGTGTCCCTGCGTAAAGAGGGCCTTAA